>JAMPIV010003361.1:0-44497 GCA_024509875.1 Oreohelix idahoensis | reverse complement strand
GTTTGGTTTTCACTAGTGTTAAAACTAGAAACTGCCTGAACTGGGGGTGTGTGATAGGTATCAGCTGACGATTTATCACTGTGGGAGTAAGTTTGAGTGTGGATATAAGGTGTTTTCGTGTTGTCATCGTTGTGACGTCTGTGGCATGATTTCTTCATTTCTAATGCGCAGGTCTCTGTCTTGTAGTCTATTACGTAATTCAAGTGGTGGGATATCTTCTTCGCTTTCGGACGAGTCTCGTTGTTGTCTTGCTCGATGTATTTCATCTGTGGGTGGTCTGGGTATGTGGTCGTCTTGGTAAAATTCAGAGTCTGTCGTCTCTGACTCTGATATGTCAGACGAATCTGTGCTGGATGGATTATAATTTAGGGTGGCTTTTCTGACTGGTCTTGTATTTGTCGTCAGAGGCGGAATGGGCCGGTGATTATCAATTTTTATTTGTTTTACGTGAGCTTTTGTTTGGTGTTGTTTTTCTTCATTCCAAATAATGAAGTTTACAGGCGTGGTTTGTTTCATGATTTTGTAGCCATCTAACCATCGGTCATCGAATTTTGAACTGCGTACATGTTTCTTGTAGTATACTCTGTCTCCTATTTTGTACGTTGGTAGCTTGGCTGATTTATCATGTTGTTTCTGTTTCTTGTGAAATGCCTTCTGCGTATTTCGTTGTGCAATCTGGTGAGCTTTATACTTTTCTTGAAGGATTATTTCGATGGGGTCTTCTCCCATGTATTTTCTTTGTGGGCGAAGTAGGTTGTCTAACGGAAAGTTTGGTTCTCTTCCGTATAGCATGAGAAAGGGTGACATTCCTGTGGTATCGTTCACGTTTACTCGGATGGCTTCAAGAGCTTGGTTAATGTATAGGTCCCAGTATTGGTGGTTCCCCTTGATATATTTGCTAATAATATCATGTAGGGTGGCGTGCATGCGTTCATTTCTGCCATTTGCATTTGGGCAATAATAAGTGGTTGTATTATGCTCAATATTCAGCTGGTGTAAGGTGGCTTTAAATGGGTTACCTATAAACTGTTTACCGTTGTCTGAAATGATTCGTTTTGGACAGCCATGCCTGGGAATGAATTCTTGTAAAAAAATTTGCGTGATGGACTGCGATGTGGCATCACTGAGTGGGTAACTTTCTGGCCAAACAGAGTATTGGTCAACTATGTGCAGGAGGTATTTGTTGCCTGATTGGGTGAGTGGGTAAGGACCTGATAAGTCAATGCTCACTGTTTGCATGGGGTAATGGGAAGGTTGCATTTCTTGAAGGGGAATTAAATGTGGCTTCATGTTTCTCAATTTACATGTTCTACAGGTGGCTACATATTCTGTAATGTCCTTGTAGAAAGTTTGCCAATAATACCTTTTCTTTATGACATCAATTGTTTTGTCTCTTCCCATGTGCCCGTTGTTATCATGAAACTGCAGCAATACTTCTGGGACTAGATGTGCTGGAATGACTTTTCTTAGTGTCCCTTCTTGTTTCTGATCAATATAGTATAGAATTCCATCCGTTGGGTGTAGTGTAAAAGCTTTACTGTTTGTTGGGTTTTCTTTTACGTATGTGAGCAGCGTGACAATTTCTGCATCTTTCGCTTGTTCTACTCTCATGTCAAACATCTCTTGGCTTTCTTCTTCTACTTGAGTGGCGGAATCTGAGGTACTTCTTCGACTTGATGAAGTAATTTCATTAATTTCTTTAGCATTATCGTCAATCTCTGAGGATGTGCCATCATTTTTGACTCTATTTGTTTTCACTTCAGTTTCATCATCATATTTAATCCTGGATAAGAGGTCTGCACAGGTGTTCATTTCGCCTGGGATATGTTCGATAGTGGTGTCGTAGGACTGTAAATTCATTGCCCATGTCTGTAACTTCTTTGGCTGTTCTTGTGTTTTGGTGAGCCAGTTAACCAAAGGTTGATGATCAGTTCTTATAATGAGTTTAGTTCCTCTGACGTAAAAGTCAAACTTTTGTACTGCATAGTGAATAGCATATGCTTCTTTCTCAGTGGTGGTCCACCGTTTTTGTGACTTTGACAATGCGTGGGATAGGAATGCAATGGGTTTCTCATTTGGAATGTTTGGTAGGATGGGTGTTTCATCTTCTAGTACAGGTTGGACCAAACAAGCACCAATTGCGTTATCTGAGGCATCGGCGTATAGTATCATGGGCTGAGAAATATCTGGATGTCCAAGCAGTGGGATGGTGGTTAGGGCATTTTTTTAGATACTCAAAGGATCTCTGGCAGTCTTCTGTCCATTTGAAGCGTGCATACTTGCGGGTAAGGGCTATCAAAGGCTCTGCTGCTCTGGAGAAATTGATGATGTGGCGCCTATAGTACCCTATTGTACCAATAAATGAGCGTGTTTGTCTCACCGTCTTGGGGCTAGGCATTTCTCTTATGGCTTTGACTTTATCTTCATCAGGTCTGACGCCATGTCTATTGATGACAAAGCCTAAATATTTTGTTTCTATCTTTAGAAACTCACACTTCGACAGTTTTAACTTTATTTGGTGATGCCTGAGTCTATCAAACACTGTTTCAACCTTGCGGAGGTGGTCTTCCATCGTGCCTGCGGTATGTATCAGGATATCGTCTATGTATGCCAGGGCAAATGGATGTAGACCCTTTAACACTTCATCCATGAGTGACATATATGTTGCTGGAGATCCTTTTAGACCAAATGGCATAACATTCCAAAAAAAGCTTCCCATATGTGAACAGAATGTGGATTTCTGTTTTGCCTCAGGTGTCATGGGGATGCACCAAAAGCCTGACCTTGCATCAAGTGTGGTAAAGTATGTAGACTTTCCTAACGTCGCAAGTAGATCGTCTATCCTGGGGAGGGGGTAGGAAAAGGAATGACTTTTGTGATTTTGTTAAGGGCACGGTAGTCGCAGCAAAAGCGACTGGAGCCGTCTTTCTTTGTTACGATCACTATGGGTGAGGACCATTGGGAACGGGATCTTTCGATGATTCCTGCCTGTAGCATTTCATTTATAGACCTTTCCACGAGTTCTCTGTTTTTTCAAGGGCGTATGATAGGGTTTCATATGTATTGGCTCCTCTGTGGTTGTTTGAATGTCCATTTTGACAGTGTTAGTTCTGCCTAATTCCATGTCATTGAGTGCGAATACATCCTGGTGCTTTTCTACAAACGTTTTCAAACGTTGCTTATTATCTTCTGTGGCATTCAGGGTTGCAAGTAACTGAGCTATTCTCTCTCTGTATTTATGATCTGCTATGATATCTCTGGTCTGTCTTGATGCCTCCGTTTCATTCCCATAATTTTGGGACATTTTTCTTGCATCTTGTGAAAATCTCTGCTCCTGGTATGTGGCTTTCTTTTGCGTAGTTCTTTGCCGTTCATTGGGCTGTGCTTGGTACTGTCTCCTCTGCCATGTACTGTGTGCATTTCCATTTGTCACTGCATTTACTGTATATTCATTTCTTATTATATTTCTGGGGTAGTCGTTGTTGTGCCATTTTTTCTGATTATTTCTGCCGTAACTGCGCTTATCCGCGTACGTTACTGTATTTCTTCTGTTTGTGCTATAGGGCTGTCTTCTTTCCCTGGGCGAAAATTTTTCATTCTTTCTGTTTCCAACTTTGCTGCTATAGTATCCTCCTGTGGTATAGTCATATAAGAATTCTTCCTTTTCTTCGGAAATTTCAATTGGTTTTGGGACTTTATCATATCCACCTGTTTTTGAGTTATATTGATACTCCATGGGGCATGTATCACTGTCTTGTCGCTTTGGATATCCTCCTGGCAAGACAATTTCTGTTTCTCTGTTACTCTGTGATATACAGCACTTCATCTTTTCTCTTGGTGTGCTGGGGCGCAAGAATGAGTAATTATAGTCATTTTCATACTGTGGCCTTTCTCTTCTTATGTATGGACTGGTTCGTTTCTGCCATCTGGGTAGGGTATGCTGTGGTGTAACATAACTGTGACTGATGTTACTGCCTTTTTCTGCATAAGCCTTATAACTGTTTACTTTCCGTGTACTATGGTTATTTGTACTGCGATTTCGTGCATTATGTCCAGTGGGAGTGGTTGAGACAATTTGTGGATGGTCTCTATTGGTTTTGGTTTGTCTTATTGTTGACGTATCCACTTGCGCTACAACTGTGCCTCTTTTTATAGTGGTAGTTTTTCCTGACATATTCAATATCATGATGGGGAAATCTCTGGACTTCGAGACTTCAGCGATTCCCTCTGTAATTTGCAACAATGGGTCATCAATAATGCTTTCTTCTGCTAGGGGCTGTACTTGAATTGATTGCCCTGGTGTTATGTACTCAGAATTTTTTACTCTGCCTTTTGCTATGACCAGGGAGTTTGGAGCCACCGTTATGGGAGCTGTAATCCTTACTAAAGACGCTATGTGGATATCGTCCTGGAGATCTATGTACGTATTGTTGACTTTGATTTTGTGGAGGTCATAGTATATTCGAACTTTGTGTTTGTTAAAAAAATCTCTCCCTAGGATAAGATTTCTAGACATTCCTTTAGTAATGACAAATGGGTGTTCAAAATTTGTTTCGCCTAAGGAAAAATTTTAGCCATGCTGTCCCAACTGAATTTAGTCTTTGTCCCGTGACTGAAGCTAGGTGTGTTTTGGACGGTTGAAATCGTACTAAGTGTTGGATCCTCTTGAACAGCTGGAACCTAATAAGGCTGATGGATGCTCCTGTATCTACCAGTGCCCTATATTGTTGGCCCTGTATAGACATGATGCAGGAACTGGGGTCCGGATGTATTTTAGTTCCATCATGCAACATTTCTTCATATTGTATTTTACTGGATGGGCCCACTTGACAATTTCTGTTCTGTGTTGTTTCTTTTGTTTTGGACCAGTTTCTGTGATTGTTGCCCTCACTAACGGTCCTGTTTAGTGAGTGGCGCGGCCGTTTCCCTGACGCATGAGGGGTTGAGGTGCGCCTCTGGTATACTGATTTCTGGTGTAATCACGTGGGGGTGGTGCGGGTTGTTGTGGTTGGTAACCTCCTCTTCTGGGTGGTGCGTGATTGTAATTTGCTCTACAGGACTTGTAACCATGTCCGAGCCTACCGCATGTAAAGCATCCGTTTGTATTGACATTATTGACGTCGTTTTGCCTCTGTGTGGGGGGTCTATAATTGCGGGGCCTATCATCTCGTTGTCGTGGGCGAGTCCATTGCCTCCTGGTATGGTCAACTTCCATAGGCTCATGCTCATCATAGTCCCTATATTCTGGTCGGGGTTCCCTACCTGCTCTTTGTTGGAACCTTCGGTGAAGATTTTCCTCCTGTATTGCTGCTTGGATTGTTTCAGCAATAGTCTTGGTGTCTTTTCTAATAAGATGCCTTCTGATATTTTCCGCTCTAAGGCCATCGGCAAATATCCCCACTAACTGTATTTCTACATCAGGTGTGGTAGGGATTTCTCCGCAAAATGCCTCTTCTGCCATATTGAGGAATCGATCTCCAAAAAGTTGTACCGATTCATCTCTTTCCTGTTTCATGCTTCTAAGGACTGACCAAGCATGCATTTTGTCTATGATTTCCCCATATCTCTGGGTGAGCTCTTTTTTTAGGGACTCGTAGGTTTCTGTGGGGTACTGCTGGGACCTCCTTCTTAAAAAATCAGTCACGTATGAATCAGAACCTAACAGAGCGATTTTCTTTTTCTCTTCATCCGTTGTTGCCTCTGCTAGTGCCGCAAATTTTTCCATGTCGGACAACCATCTTCTGAATTTTTTCTTGTTGCCATCGAACGGCTGAACAATGGATCTAACCTGTGTGAATTTCGCGTAGTTGTCATTTTTCTGTAGGGTTTCAGTAATTTGCCGTAGCGCTATTATTGTTGGTCCTTCCATATTTTGTCTGTCCTGGGGCTGCAGTGGTTGTGTATTTACGGGTTGGTTCTGTGGTTGTTGTTGTTGTTGTTCCACACCCAGCTGTTGAAAATTTTGTAGTAAATCGTCCATGGTCTATGATCGCTAGTTATTCGCTTTATCAAAGAGAAGTGGTCACGGGCACCATATTACCTTCATGTAGCCGGGGCAGGTGTTCCTTAGGACTGGAACGGCACCATATTACCTTCATGTGGCAGTGCCGGTATATGCAGTATTTTCAGTTTACTTTACAGAGAGCAGATGTTTAACTGGCCTAATCACCAGAGATTTAGATTTCTCTCTTAAATTTGTATTACCAGGTTCGATTTTCTTCTCTTAGGTGTTGATGTAGCGAATTTAATTGAAATGGATAGATTTCTTATCTAGATCTCAAAACTGTAGTAATTCACCTTTTCAACAGCGTTCGATTTCATGCAAAACTTTTAATATCTTTCAGCATGAAACTTAAAATTTCAACAAAGTCTGGAATTCAGAACATTTTTACAATAATAAGTATAATAAAATTCTATCATCTCATCAGATGCTTTCATCGATGCAAAAATCCCTTTTTGCATCCTTGTCTCGTAGGCCTACTCAATTGTCAAATATGGCGAACCTTCTCATTCCACCGTGTTCCTTCTTTTAAGTTACAGTCTTATTTTAGGTTCGACGACATTTACCCATCTCCTCAGATTTGTCCTTGATTTCTTTATAATCATAAGCATTCCTTGAGTTAAATGCTTTCCAACACAAGAATATTTTCTACTCTACATGGTTTGAGGTGTAAGACTATTTTTTGCAAATTGACTCAAATCCTCGAACCTAGTTCTGCTGCGACTAGGGTTGGGAGCTCTATTCAAAATACATATTTAACGATTGTCACTACTTACGCCAGTAAGAAAATTATAACCACTCAATGTCCTGAAATACACATTTTATAAGAAATGTTGAAGTTTGATTCTCTCAAACTAAGAAATATGTAGAGCTGGACCAGATACGACCTCTTGAGTTGCGCTCTTTCATTCTACTGCCAAAATGGCGTCGTTGTTCCACTTTCCCCGGGGTAAATCTGAGCTATCCGATTGGTCAGGGGAAATCACCCAATTATTAGAAATGGCGTGTAGAAGCGACTCTACCCTAAATATGTGACACTATTTATTATTTTCTGTTTCTCATAAAATATAAAATTATGGGGTGGTCTGTGCTTCCTCTGTCTTGTAAGAATATAGTCTGTTTCCAAAGGAACAACTATGTACACGGCCACATATGTAGCGTACAGGTTTTCTGCCTAGAGAGGATGTGCAGCTGCTCACTAACACTAGTTGTGATTATACAGCTGAAGAATAGGAATACTTTGCATTTGAAGTCGAAAATGACATTGAGAGAATCTGCTGAGAAAAAAAAGCTTCAAATTATGTTAGTTGGACACATGCGTTTGCAGAGAAGCAACCTGACTTTTTGGCGTCTCCCTCCTTCTGTGCTGGGGTGACCACCCACCCCTACCCTTCCTTGTTCTATACACTGGTGTGGGACTTTGATCTGTATATCTTGGATTAAAATCTGAACAGAAGACATGAATATGCAAGATCATGTGAATTATGTAGACAGTTAAATCTAAAACTACAGATACTATATATCTTAATTATAACTTATTAGAGATTGAACAGGATTTTTTTTTAATTAACTAAACAGAAATGCTGAGCCCTCCTTGCTATATTTTTTGTTGTTCATTTTTTTTCCATATCCTTGCCATTTCTTCAACTGATATTTGTTTGGTTATTTCAATCAGTTCCACATTAGCAATCATATCATACCATAATCTTTTTTTTTTCCTGCAATCAGAAATAAAAGCATTTCTTTTTCTTCGTACACTCTCAGACGTCATCCACTTGAATGTTCTCAAAGAAAGCAGTAATCAGTTTGAGGCTATTTGAATCCCCGTAAAGCTTTTCCACAAAAGGAGCTGGCATCAGCCACATGCACTTTCTCTGTACCACATATAAGGGGCAACTTTAAAGCAGATGTTCAGCAGTCATTTTATCAGTGCCACAGTTACACTGATTGGTAGTTCCTATCTTTAGCTTGTTGAATAGATGGTATCTCAATCTGTTGTGGCCAGTGTTGAATAGATGGTATCACAATCTGTTGTGGCCAGTGTTGAATAGATGGTATCACAATCTGTTGTGGCCAGTGTTGAATAGATGGTATCTCAATCTGTTGTGGCCAGTGTTGAATAGATGGTATCACAATCTGTTGTGGCCAGTGTTGAATAGATGGTATCTCAATTTGTTGTGGCCAGTGTTGAATAGATGGTATCACAATCTGTTGTGGCCAGTGTTGAATAGATGGTATCACAATCTGTTGTGGCCAGTGTTGAATAGATGGTATCTCAATCTGTTGTGGCCAGTGTTGAATAGATGGTATCTCAATCTGTTGTGGCCAGTGTTGAATAGATGGTATCACAATCTGTTGTGGCCAGTGTTGAATAGATGGTATCTCAATCTGTTGTGGCCAGTGTTGAATAGATGGTATCACAATCTGTTGTGGCCAGTGTTGAATAGATGGTATCACAATCTGTTGTGGCCAGTGTTGAATAGATGGTATCTCAATCTGTTGTGGCCAGTGTTGAATAGATGGTATCTCAATCTGTTGTGGCCAGTGTTGAATAGATGGTATCTCAATCTGTTGTGGCCAGTGTTGAATAGATGGTATCACAATCTGTTGTGGCCAGTGTTGAGTCTGAAGATTACTACTTGTTCTCTTCTGTTGAGCTGGTAGTAAACATTTAAAAAGTCTATATCTTCTTACATGTCTGTTTGTGCTTATTGTTTTGGGGGGTAATTGTTCATGTTTCAGAGACGTATTATAGAACTGCTGGGGCATTTGTGTTGAAAATTCTTGTTTTTGTTTTTGATAGGGTTTCTTTGGTTTGTGATATAAGGCCAAGGTTGCTGACAATCATTGAACTGTATTGTCAGCGTATATTGAATTTCATTTCTGTTGGTTAATATTGTTGTTTTCATAATC
This sequence comes from Oreohelix idahoensis, assembly GCA_024509875.1. Lineage (NCBI taxonomy): Eukaryota > Metazoa > Mollusca > Gastropoda > Stylommatophora > Oreohelicidae > Oreohelix > Oreohelix idahoensis. The sequence goes on along the minus strand of JAMPIV010003361.1, from coordinate 35,583 downwards.
TAATCTTTAAACCGTAAGAAGAGAAATGGTAAAATGAGAGCACAGTTGTCTCATTCAGACTCTAGAATAAAGTGTTGTTGATATTGTCTCTCTTGAGGAATTCTACATGTCATGTCCTCTTATATTTGACATATATTTTGAATGAACTAAGGATGTGACTGTCAACAGATTCTACATGTCATGTCCTCTTATATTTGACATAAATTTTGAATGAACTAATGATGTGACTTTCGACAAATTCTACATGTCATGTCCTCTTATATTTGACATACAAGGGGATTGACCTAAGTCTTGGGCCTGACCATGAAGAACATGTCACAGAGAGCTGAAATTTTGTATAGTGTTTATTCCTTTTCAATATAGCCACCGTCTGAATGGACACACTTCTGCCATCTCTGCTTTTACCATCTTCCAACACCCATTTCTCATTACAAGGATATATAGATGTACATAATAAATTATGAAATTGTACTCATTCGACTTGGTAAATTTTTAACTGTTAAGTTTTGAGTTACTTTTTCTAATTTAATTGTATTATCACATAGGGTTACTATAGCAAATGTGGCACAGTATACTTCTGAAGCCTAAATCTATTGTCCAGCTCAGAGTATTCACAGCCATAACTCAATTGTGATACCAGTGCACTTCTCTGGCACTGGGACTTCATACTTTCTGGAGAGAGATTCTACTTCTTTTCTACCACTATCATCACACCAGAAAAACCTTTCGCTACATGTGGCACCAGCCCAATGATAGCCGAACACCTTCTGAAGTCCTGCCCAACATACAGCAATGGAGTAGCAACTAGTAGTAGCATATGGCAACAACCTACTTCAGTTCTCAAAGACTGTTTGGAGATGTCATGAGCCTTGAGCTGACTACAGTCTTATTCGAGTCATTAATGTGGAAGTCTGAAGACAAACGAGGATGTCCCTCCATTAAGCACTCTCATTCTGCCCCCCACATCTATCTTGCCCCACACAAATTTTGCAGACATACTGGTACAGTGTTTGTTAACTAAAATGTGATGTGAGTAAACAACATACACATATGATGAATCTCAAAAGAAATCAAGTCAGACCCGAAAATCAAAATCTTCAAATTGAAATGTCAAGTCAGTCCTATTGTATGGCTCTGAAACATGAACAACAAAAACATCAACCAAAAAGCTACAGACTTTCATAAATGGGTACTTGCGTACATTAGAAGGATTGAAGTGGTATAAGATTACTAATGTGGAACTGATAAAAACCAGACAAGTGCCAGTGGAACATGAGATAAGATGACACTGGAGATGGAGAGGACACACACCGAGATGAAATCTTTTGACATCATTATCAGGCAGTCCTTGTTCTGTAATCCCTAAGGTGAGAGAGGGAGATCTAGGAACACATGAAAAAAAGACACGAATGACATAAAACTAAAACATCCCGTACAAGTCCACTGCAGCTATCATTTCTCAAAACACATGGCAACTGTATAGTAATACAGTTTATTAGTATACACCAAACCAGTGAAATAATTTAGTTAATTTAAATGTTCACAATTAACAAAAACTAATAAATGACACAAACTTTGGTCATACACAAATTCAAAGAATGCAAAATTTAAAAAAAAAATGCCAAGCAACAAAGTATAAAGCATCAACCATTAACTGTACAGCAGTGCTTCTTAAATGTGGGTGTGAAACCTGACATGCCAGATAGCTTGGAAGGCATATCAACATAAACACAGAGAATGAATTTTGTGCCAAATATAACAATGTCAATTCAGTAAACAAAACAAAATATATATATATATATAGTCCACTGAAGGCCATGGATTCCTTAGAAAGAATGTACATATACACAATGACATTTTTGGCATACAAGTAATATATTTTAATACAAAGAAAAAAATGTTTAAGCTTACATACAGTCATACTGAAATACAATAACAATCTGTAAAAAGAAGATATTTACTTACATGCAAAAATCTATCATAATTTTCCAGAGTAAAATTAAATTAAGAAATTTTAAGGATATCCACAGCCTAACCACCTCCCCCCAAATAAGGGCTCCATGGACCACCGGTTAAGAAACCCCGATATAACCATAATTTAGAATTAGCCATCACCCTAAATGATTTCAGTTGTACAGCAGATAAAATGAGATCACAACCAGGGCATATTGTGGCTAACCATTACCATAAATAATTGTATGAATGTACACACCCATATCATGTACACAGCCATCTCATGTACACATCCATCTCATGTACACATCCATCTCATGTACACATTTGTAATAATGAAAGGAGGAAATGAGATCAAAATCAGATTAACAAGGTTTAAAACACAAAAGGTCAAAGTTGACCCATAGCAGATACTGCTGTAGGGGAGTGGAGTGTTAGAGACTTCACCATACTAGGTCCAGCTCTTTGAATTTAGCTGACCAGTTCCTGTCCCTGCTGCCTTTGCCTTCCATAAATCAAGAGCACATTATGGTGCTCATTTATAGCTGGGTAGATGAGCATGATGATACTGGTTTAGAACACCACCTTGGCAGCTAGGAAGAGTTGAGTGTAGAGGAAGACAGTGCTGTAAGTGGGAAGTTAACATCTAGCGATAGACAGGAAAGAGTATCAGAGTTCACCATCAAGACAAGAGACAGAAGATGGCGATATTTTCAATGCTAAGATGGCAGTTGATAGATCAAATTGGACTTCAAAGGAAAAAATGCCACACACTTCTGCATATTATGAAATGGATTATTTGTTTCATCTGCTTAAAATGTAAAAAAAAAAATTACTTAAAACAAACATTTAAAAAATAATGGACAAAATACAGCCTGGGAGCACTTTGAAATTCAAATGTGTCTTAATACAGTGTTGTGTCTTTCAGGTCTCAATTAGTCTAGGAATGAGAAATTTAATTTTATATTACAGTTTGTGCAAGGAAATACACGGGTTGACAGTGTACTAGTTAATAAAGAAACACTTGGTACAAAAGCACACATTCTAGTGAGAACTGTGATCAGCACATGTAGTATCCTTGTTGCATGAATTCACTTGGAAATGAAAACAGCTCACAATATACTGACAGTTAAGAATGAGACATGAGATAAATTGATGGAGTTTTACTAAAACAAACACATACAGCTCCAACTGAGTAGCACTCAAGTGCCCTTCATTTTTATCAGATTTTGATCAAGTCTGAAACTGGACAGTTTTTTTCTGCCTCAATGTTAAATACAAAACATATAAAAAGTAGCCCAGCAATTCTTAAGTTGTATTTTGTGTTATATATATAGGAACATATTTGCAATTTCAAAAGCTGTAAGAATAGAGATGACAAAATTATTTCTTAGTTAAACGCTAGCTTTTTTTTGTCTGTATCATGGTGTCTCACCACCATCACATTATCTTTGATATTCAGCACCATGTTAACAAACAGATACATATTAGCGCCATATAACATACAGATAAATATATATTATAATTATAATAATAGCCCCTTCAGTCATAACTGAATATGGGAATGCGCACCAGAGGTGACAGCCCTCAGCTGCTGATTTTCCTGGTGTTTCTTTCAACGTTTTCTTCTCTCTGCTGCTCGTCATGTTAGGTTCTTTTTGCCCAATCTGAGGTGCTGCAGCCGAAAACATAGATACTTGGTGCGATTGGCAGCTTTATCCTCCCAGGCTGTTGGATTTATGTCCAGTGCTCTCATGTCTCTCTTGCACACATCTTTGAATCTCAGCTGTAGTCGTTGAATTGTTCTTTTGCGACACACACACACACATACATATATACATACATGCAGCTCATCAGTAGCTTCTATCTTTAATTTTTGTTGAGGTGGTAATATGTACCATTTTGTGTGTGTACACATGTATATGTATTTATTTATTTTTAGAGAGATAGAAGGAGCGAAACCAAAAAGACACTGAGATGGGAACTGGAGGTAGACATGAAAGAGTTATGGTAAGACATTTAACAGATGACACAGGAAGTAAAGGCTTGACATACATTTGTTGAGGCCCCACTGCTCCTTAGGGAACTGAAAAATAATTCATTCATAACCCTCCACTCCCAAAGGAGCATAGGCCTTCAACAAACACATGCCAAGTCCTCCTGTCACATGCCATCATCTCAAGTTCTTTCCACATTCTCATCATTTTCACCTCTGTTTCCAGCTCTCTTCTCCATGTGCTTCTTGGTCTACCTCTGCCTCTCTTGCCCTGGGGGTTCCAGAACAAGGTCTGCCTTGTAATGCTATCAACAGGTTTCCTCAGTGTGTGTCCTATCCATCGCCATCATATTCATATCATCTCTTGTTCAACTGGCACTTGACTGGTTCTTGTCATCAGTTCCAAGTTGGTAACCTTGTCATACCATTTTAATCCTTCTATTCTAAACAAGCACCCAATTATGAAAGTCTGTAGCTTTTTGGTTGGTGTCTTTGCTGTTCTCCATGTCTCAGAGCCATACAATAGGACTGACTTCACATTTGAGTTGAAGATTCTTATTTTCGTGTTGGATTCGATTTCTCTTGACCTCCATATATTTCCCAATGCAATGAAAGCTCCTCTTGCTTTTTGTATTCTTATTTTGATATCACTGTCTCTCCAACTTTGTATATATTGCTGCTAAGATATGTGTACGATTCTACATCTTTTAGTGGTGTTATTTCAAGTTCAACCCTGTTATCATTATCTGCATTTATTCTCACTATTTTTGTCTTTTCCCCATGAATTTTCAGACCCAATTGCTGTGATCTCTCATCAAGTGTTTTCAATTTGTCCTGGATCTGATTACGGTTATGGGACAAAAGAGCCAAGTCATCAGCAAAATCCAGATCATCCAACTGCTTTGTCAGAGTCCACTGGATTCCATTTCTGTTGTAGCACACATAAAATATTTATAGCACTTTTATTTTTAAATGGTGATGAAGATGACATAAAGATGGAAGAACTGAAGTCAGCACTGGAGAAAATCAAGATGGGCAAAGCAGCAGGGCATGATGGTATAACACCAGAAATGGTTAAGTACATGGTAGCATCAGGCGACCTATTACTCTTAAGGGTCCTACAGTCAGCGTGGTGCATCAAGACCATTCCAAAGGACTGGGAGATTGCCATCATAACACCAATTTTCAAAAAGGGTGACAATCGACAATGTGGAAACTATAGAGGCATATCCCTTCTGTGTACCTGGTAAAATCTGCTCTAGAATCCTAGAGCAGAGACTCCGACGCCTAGCTGAGCCACAATTGGATGAGGTCCAGTGTGGATTATGAGCAAACCGAAGTACTCAATAAATAATCTTCACACTCAGACAGCTGAGTGAAAAGGCCGTTGAGTATAAGAGTGAGATCCATCATTGTTACATAGATCTGGAAAAGGCATTTGACAGGGTCCCCTGGAGCAAACTTTGGGACTGTTTGGCAAGGAAGAACATTCCAGCACCTCGTATTCATGCTATACAGAGCTTCTACAAGTCTTGCAGAAATTATGTGAGGACAGCAAACCGTAAGTCAGAAGAGTTCAGGACCACCACTGGGGTAAGACAAGGTGATATCCTGTCACCTTATCTTTTCATACTCCTCATGGACGATGTTATCAAGTCATGTAAGGAGAGAACAAGAAAGTAATCAGTGGGGTACTGGAAGATGAGACAGGTATGTATTTCAGAGCTGGCATTTGCTGATGATGTTGCCCTGATTGCTAAATCAGAGTCACATCTCCAATCTAACCTACAAATCTGGAAGGAAGAGCTGGAGAAGAGAGGGATGGTCATAAGTAGCTCTAAAACAAAATCCATGGTGATATCATGAGAAGAAAGAAGACATCAGATTAAGCTGGGAGAAAACGTCCTGGAGCAGGTTGACCACTTTAAATACCTCGGAGCTATTATAAACCGAAAGGGAGGCATCAAAAAAGAGTTGGCCACTCGAAAAGCAGCAGCTGGGAGACTTTTTCAGGCCATAAATCGAGGATTCCTCAGCAAGAGAGAGGTTGGTAAGAAAACAAAGATGACTGTATACCGCTCCACCTATGTCCCAGTCTTGACATATGGATGCGACTCATGGGTAATGACTACAACCCATAAAAGCCAGATCCAAACCTCAGAAATGAGGTATCTGAGGAAGGTGGTTGAAGTAACAAGAAGAGACATAGTCCGCAACCAGGTGATATTTCAAGGCCTAAAATCCCACCCCCTGCAGACCCAAGTAGAACAACTAAGATGGTTTGGCCATGTCTTCAGAATGGGAGAAGATCGGCTACCACGACAAGCATGGGAAACAAAGATCCAGGGATCCAGACCCCCAGGATGACCCAGAGTTTGCTGGGAGGACTACATTAGACAATCTTTGAAGGACCGAGGACTAGAATGGAACCAGGCCAGGAGGAAGACAGCCGATAGGATAGTAGGACAGATGGAGAAATATAGAAAATGTGTGACACTGAGAACAGAAGCAAACAGCAAGGTGCTGGCAGCAAAACGAAAGCCCTGGGAAGAATTTGGAGAAGCTGGAAAAGGATGCACTGGAAAACCAGAAGTTGTTCTATGGGACCCTGCGGAACATGATGAGGGAAAAGCAATGCCCTCACGGTAGGAGGGGAACGACTAAGTAAGTAAGTAAGACATTGCTCACCATCAAGGAGTTCTGAGGAATATTCTTTCCATCTTACCATTACTTCCTTTGGGGCAGTAAGCAATTTGCCTTGCTTATCCCTTATAAATTTGAGAGGGCATTGCTTTTCCTTCCTCATGTTCTTTAGGGTCTTATTAAATATAGAACAATTTCTGGTTTTCTTGCGCATCTTTTTCTAGCTTTTCTCCAAATTCTTTGTTGCACTTCTGTTTTACTGCTAGCACCTTGTTCTTTGCTTCTGAGTATCACATATTCTCTATATTTCTCTATATGTCCTTCGGTGTTTTTTAGCTCCTAAGTAATGCTTCCATGCCTTTTTCTTCTCTCTTATTTTTTTCTTTGACTTCCTCTGTCCATCAAGGTATCCTCTTTCTCTTGTTTTCAAGTCGGACCACCACATGCTTCTGCAGCAGCTGTCTTTATGATGTCCTTGAATTTAAGCCAGAGGGTTTCCAAATCATCAGGTTGTTCTTCTGTGTTTCTCACCACTGTAGCAATAAGCCCCTGATATCTGGTCCTAATTTCTGGCTCTCTCAGCTTGTAGGTCTTAATGCTCATTTCTTCCATTCATTTACTTAGTTTCTTGCATGATGTTGGGCAGTTCCTAGGTGGAGAAACTCTTTCAGATGTTTTTTTGATTGTAAGCAGGTAGTGATCACTTCCAATCTCTGGCCCCCTCCAGACTCTAGCATTCAGGACATACTAGAATGAGCTCCTCCTAACTATGGCATAGTCGATCACTGACTCCTCATTCCTTGTTGGTTCACATCTAGTATATGCGTGTATGCGCTTATGGGGGAACTTTGTGTTTGTAATGATCAGATTCTGCTCACTGCAGAATCTAAGGAGTCGCTTTCTATTGTCATTGAGAGTATCTTCTGCATATCTTCCGCTAACTCCACCCCATCTAGCATGGTCATTTCCAACTCTGAAATCTCCTAGTATGATAATTTCATCTAGGCAGTCATCCACTGTCCTTTGAAGCAGCTCAAAGAATTCCTTAAATTAATATTAGACAAACATAAAGGTATGTTTTCAGGCACTCGTAAGAAATAAAGAAGTAGAACACTTGGACAACAGAAAAACAACAGACGTGAGTGGCTTACCCAGGGTTCGAACCCCATACCTTCCGTACGACAACTCCGCCTAGCTATCAAGCGAATCACACTGACCCCACGGCCAGCTAGGCATCCCCAAAAAAAAGATGCTTTGCTGGCTATTTATCAGTACGAAACACACAAGATAACACCGGAAGTATACAGTGGGCAACTCAGCCCTTAAATGACGCAATCACTTCTGTTGTTCTCCTATTAACAGTATGTGTCAGTCCAAACAAGACAAAGACCTTGATACTGGGTCCAGTAAATAGTAGAAGACTTAAGGACATTAGTATAGAACAGAGGGTAGGTTTCTGGTATTGTATAAACATAAATAACACATAAGGAAGGGAAACCCGAGGCCTGTAAACAGTAAATTAATATTAGACAAACATAAAGGTATGTTTTCAGGCACTCGTAAGAAATAAAGAAGTAGAACACTTGGACAACAGAAAAACAACAGACGTGAGTGGCTTACCCAGGGTTCGAACCCCATACCTTCCGTACGACAACTCCGGTTCTACTTCTTTATTTCTTACGAGTGCCTGAAAACATACCTTTATGTTTGTCTAATATTAATTTACTGTTTACAGGCCTCGGGTTTCCCTTCCTTATGTGTTAGTTATGTTTATACAATACCAGAAACCTACCCTCTGTTCTATACTAATGTCCTTAATAGGGCATTGTCTTGTTTGGACTGACACATACTGTTAATAGGAGAACAACAGAAGTGATTGCGTCATTTAAGGGCTGAGTTGCCCACTGTATACTTCCGCTGTTATCTTGTGTGTTTCGTACTGATAAATAGCCAGCAAAGAATCTTTTTTTTGGGGATGCCTAGCTGGCCGTGGGGTCAGTGTGATTCGCTTGATAGCTAGGCGGAGTTGTCGTACGGAAGGTATGGGGTTCGAACCCTGGGTAAGCCACTCACGTCTGTTGTTTTTCTGTTGTCCAAGTGTTCTACTTCTTTATTTCTTACGAGTGCCTGAAAACATACCTTTATGTTTGTCTAATATTAATTTACTGTTTACAGGCCTCGGGTTTCCCTTCCTTATGTGTTATTTATGTTTATACAATACCAGAAACCTACCCTCTGTTCTATACTAATGTCCTTAAGTCTTCTACTATTTACTGGACCCAGTATCAAGGTCTTTGTCTTGTTTGGACTGACACATACTGTTAATAGGAGAACAACAGAAGTGATTGCGTCATTTAAGGGCTGAGTTGCCCACTGTATACTTCCGGTGTTATCTTGTGTGTTTCGTACTGATAAATAGCCAGCAAAGCATCTTTTTTTGGGGATGCCTAGCTGGCCGTGGGGTCAGTGTGATTCGCTTGATAGCTAGGCGGAGTTGTCGTACGGAAGGTACGGGGTTCGAACCCTGGGTAAGCCACTCACGTCTGTTGTTTTCTGTTGTCCAAGTGTTCTACTTCTTTATTTCTTACGAGTGCCTGAAAACATACCTTTATGTTTGTCTAATATTAATTTACTGTTTACAGGCCTCGGGTTTCCCTTCCTTATGTGTTATTTATGTTTTCAAATGTAATCATGCTCTACAGTGGTGTACCCACATCTGAAAGAGCTAAAGGGGGCATGGGTTGCATTGTGGCCAAAAACCAGAAAGATAGCATCAAGGGATGGAAATTTGTCTTGGAGCGCATTTTGGTTGTACAACTAAAAGAAGGAGAAACCATAGTCAACCTGGTCATAGTATATGGGCCAAATGAGGATGAGAGAGTAGAGGTCAAGGAGGAATTCTTCGAGCTGCTTCAAAAGACAGCGGATGACTGCCTAGATGAAGTTATCATGCTTGGAGATTTCAATGCCAGAGTTGGAAATTACCATGTTAGATGGGGTGGAGTAATCAGAAGATATAAAGGGGATGCACTCGGTGGCAATGGAGGGTGACTCCTTGGGTTCTGCAGTGAGCGGAGTCTGATCGTTGCAAACACAGGGTTTCCCTGTGGGCGCATGCGTGCATGCACTGGATGTGGGCCAACGGGGAGTGAGAGGTCGGTGATCGACTGTGCCATGGTTGGAAGGGGCTCATTCAAATATGTCCAGGATGCTGGAGTCTGGAGGGGGCCAGAGATTGGAGGTGGTCACTGCCTGCTTGCAATCAAGGGAGCAACTGAGGTGGTTGCACAGCCTAGGAGCTGCCGAACATCATGCAGGAGATGAAGTAAATGAAGGGGAGAGGTGAGCATTGGGACCTACAGGCTGAGAGAGCCGGAAATTAGGACCAGATGTTGGGGGTTTATTGCTACAGTGGTGGGAAACACGGAAGAGAAGCCTAATGACTTGGAGGCCCTCTGGATTAGGTTCAAGGACATCATGGGGACAGCTGCTGCAGGGACATATGGTGTGGTCCGACTTGGGAACGGGAGAAGAGGGGACACCTTGGTGGACAGAGGAGGTCAAAGAAAAAATGGGAAAGAAGAAAATGGCATGGAAAATACTTAGGAACCAAAGACACAGTAGGACAGATGGAGAAATATAGAGAATGTAGGACACTGAGAACAGAAGCAAAGAGCAAGGTGCTGGCAGCAAAACAAAAGTCCTGGGAAGAATTTGGAGAGGGGCTGGAAAAGGATGCGCAGGAAAACCAGAAGTTGTTCTATGGGACCCTGGGGAACATGATGAGGGAAAAGCAATGCCCTCTTGGGTTTGTAGAGGACAGGCGGTGCAAATTGCTTACTGCCCCAAAAGAAGTAATGGAAAGATGAAAAGAATATTTCTCAGAACTCCTTGATGGTGAGCAAGGTCAAGGAAAAGAATATTCGACAGGGATGAACAGAACAGCGTGCAACGTAGGACAGTCACTCTTAGTTTCCTGGATGATGAATACCCACAGGACCTCTGGGTCCGAGTATACACAGATGGGTCAGCACAGAATGCAGTAAAGAATGGAGGAGCAGGAGTGTACATAGAGTACCCAAACAACACAAGGGATATGGTCAGAGTACCAATGGGGAAATTCTGTAACAACTATGATGAAGAAATCCAGGTGGCAACTGAGAAACTGTTGAACACCAATCTCGGTCCACACAGCCTGTATGATATATTGAGGCAAACCCACTGGCCCATAGAAACAACACTGGTAGCAAAACTATACGGACCTCTGTATGAACTACAAAAGACAGTGAAGTTTATACAAGAAACAACATTGCAGGTATAGACAATATTTTTCAAGCGAACGAAAGAAGAAGAAGCAAGGTCAAGCATCAGAAATGATAACCACTGGCACAGAGGAGAGGGCCAATGGTGGTGGAGATGACATGGGGATGGAGGGGCTGAGGGCAGCACTGGAGAGGTTCAGGATGGTCAGGAACATGTTGGTATGACACCAGAGGTGGTTGGGTACATGGGAGAATCAGGCGACCTATTGCTCTTGGGGGTCCTGCAGGCAGTGTGGTGTGGCAGGGCCGTGCCAAGGGATAGGGAGATTGCCATCTTGGCACCGATTTTCAAAAAGGGTGACGGTCAACGGTGTGGAGACCATGGAGGCGTGTCCATTCTCGGTGTCCCTGGTGGAGTCTACTCTGGAATCCTGGGGCGGAGACTCCGATGCCTGGCTGAACCACGGTTGGATGGGGTCTGGTGCAGATTCCGAGTGGACTGAAGTGCTCGAGACCTAGTTTTCACACTTAGACAGCTGAGTGAAAGGGCCCTTAAGTGTAAGAGTGAGATCCATCTTTGTTTCATAGATCTGGAAAAGGTGTTTGGCAGGGTCCCCTGGAGCAATCTTTGGGACTGTTTGGCAAGGAAGAACATTCCAGCACCTCTGATTCATGCTAAAAATAGCTTCTACAGGTCTTGCAGAAATTATGTGAGGACAGCAGGCTATAAGTCAGAGGGGTTCAGGACCACCGCTGGTTTGGGGCGGGGTGGTATCCTGTCACCTTGTCTTTTCATGCGCGATGTCATCGGGGCATGTGAGGAGAGAGCAGGAGGGTGTTCGGTGGGGTGCTGGAGGATGGGACGGGTCTATATTTCCGGGCTGGCATTTGCTGATGATGTTGTCCTGATTGCTAAATCTCCAGTCCAACTTGCAAGTCTGGAGGGAAGAGCTGGAGAAGAGAGGGATGGTCATAAGCAGCTCTAAAGCAAAGTCCATGGTGATATCACGAGAGAAAAGAGCACATCAGATTGGGCTGGGAGAGCAGGTCCTGGAGCAGGTCGACCACTTTAAATACCTCAGAGCTATTATAGACCAAAAGGGAGGCATCAGAGAAGAGTTGGCCACTCAAAAAGCAGCAGCTGGGAGACTTTTTCAGGCCATAAATTGAGGATTCCTCAGCAAGAGAGAGGTTGGTAAGAAAACGAAGATGGCTGTATACCTCTCCACCTATGTCCCAGTCTTGACATATGGATGCGAGTCATGGGCAATGACCACAACCCACAGGTGTCAGATCCAAACCTCAGAAATGGGGTATCTGAGAAAGGTGGTTGAAATAACAGGAAGAGACATGGTCCGCAACCAGACAATACGTCAAGGCCCAAAATGCCACCCTCTGCAGACCCAAGTAGAACAGTCCCAACTGAGATGGTTTGGCCATGTCTGCAGAGTGGGAGAGGATCGGCTACCATGACAAGCATGGGAAACAAAGAGCCAGGGATCCGGACCCCCAGGATGACCCAGAGTCTGCTGGGAGGACAACATTAGACAACCTTTGAAGGACCGAGGACTAGAATGGAACCAGGCCAGGAGGAAGACAGCTGATAGGATAGTCTGGCGCTCTCTTCGAAACCTCTACACCTCATGGTAGCAGGGGAACGACTAAGTATGTAAGTAAGTGTTCCAATTTCCATAAATCATAGTCCGCAGTATGTTCCAGTTCATTGTCTTTAGAATCAGTCCAGTTTTCTCTGTTGTAGTTTGCGTAATCATGGTTTAAAGCAAACAGGTGATTGGCCTGGTGTGCCTTTGCATGGTGGAAGGGCTGCCTCCTTATAGATTCCATACAGGCCGTCCACCTTTTTCAGTCTGGCTTGGGACTGGCCTAGGCTGTGTCTCTTTAAAGAGAAAATTCTGCTCCACAAACATCACACATAAGGATTCTCTCTTGTTTGTGTCCTTTTGTGTGTCTTAATATGATTATTTAGAGAAAATTCTGCTCCATAAACATCACACATATAAGGTTTCTCTCCTATGTATGTCCTTTTGCGACTCTTTAAATAAACACTTTGAGAAAATTCTGCTCCACAAACATAACACTTTTAAGGTTTCTCTCCTGTGTGTGTCCTCTTGTGACTCTTTAAAGAACCATTCTGAGACAATTCAGCCCCACAAACATCACACAAAAGGTTTCTCTCCTGTGTGTCATTTTGTGACTCTTTAAAGCTCAATTATAAGAAAATTTTTCTCCACAAACATCACATTTATAAGGTTTATCTCCTGTGCGTGTCCTTTTGTGACTCTTTAAAGCACCATTCTGAGAAAATTGTGCTCCACAAACATCACACTTATGAGGTTTCTCTCCTGTGTGTGTCCTTTTGTTACTCTTAAAAGAACTTCTATTCAAAAATTCTGCTCCACAAAAATCACACTTATAAGGTTTCTTTCCTGTGTGTGTGTCAATTTATGACTCTTTAAAGCCCAATTCTGAGAAAATTCTGCTCCACAGACTTTACACTTATAAGGTTTCTCTCCTATGTGTGTCCTTTTGTGTCTATTCAAATGATTATTAAGATAAAATTTTGCTCCAGAAATACCACACTTATGAAGATTTCTCTCGTGTGTGTGTATTTTTGTGACTTTTTAAAGCACAACTATGAGAAAATTCTGAACCCCAAACATCACACTTATAAGGTTTCTCTCCTGTGTGTGTCATTCTGTGACTCTTTAATGCACCATTCTGAGAAAATTCTGCTCCACAAACATCACACTTATAAGGTTTCTCTCCTGTGTGTGTCCTCTTGTGACTTTTTAAGTGTTCATTTCGAGAAAATTCTACTCCACAAATATCACACTTATAAGGTTTCTCTCCTGTGTGTGTCATTTTGTGAATCTTTAAAGAACCACTAAGAGAAAATTTTGCTCCACAAACATCACACTTATAAGGTTTCTCTCCTGTGTGTGTCATTTTGTGATTCTTTAAAGAACCATTTTGAGAAAATTCTGCTTCACAAATATCACACTTATAAGGTTTCTCTCCTGTGTGTGTCCTTTTGTGACTCTTTAAAGCACCACTAAGAGAAAACCCTGCTCCACAAAAATCACACTTATAAGGTTTCTCTCCTGTGTGTGTCATTTTGTGAATCTTTAAAGAACCACTGTGAGAAAATTCTGCTCCACAAACATCACACTTACAAGGTTTCTCTCCTGTGTGTGTCCTCTTGTGACTTTTTAAGTGTTCATTTAGAGAAAATTCTGCTCCACAAACATCACACTTATAAGGTTTCTCTCCTGTGTGTATCCTTTTGTGTCTCTTCAAATGATTATTTTTAGAAAATTCTGCTCCACAAACATCACACTTATAAGGTTTCTCTCCTGTGTGTGTCCTTTTGTGACTCTTTAAATCACCACTAACAGAAAACCCTGCTCCACAAAAATCACACTTATAAGGTTTCTCTCCTGTGTGTGTCATTTTGTGAATCTTTAAAGAAACATTACGAGAAAATTTTGCTCCACAAAGATCACACTTATAAGGTTTCTCTCCTGTGTGTATCGTCTTGTGACTTTTTAAGTGTTGATTTTGAGAAAATTCTGCTCCACAAACATCACACTTATAAGGTTTCTCTCCTGTGTGTGTCATTTTGTGAATCTTTAAAGCACCACTAAAAGAAAACCCTGCTCCACAAAAATCACACTTATAAGGTTTCTCTCCTGTGTGTGTCATTCTGTGACTCTTTAAAGAACCCCTGTGAGAAAATTCTGCTCCACAAAGATTACACTTATAAGGTTTCTCTCCTGTGTGTATCCTCTTGTGATTCTTTAAAGAACCACTGCAAGAAAATTTTGCTTCACAAACATCACACTTATAAGGTTTCTCTCCTGTGTGTGTCCTTTTGTGTCTCTTTAAATCACCACTAAGAGAAAACCCTGATCCACAAAAATCACACTTATAAGGTTTCTCTCCTGTGTGTGTCATTCTGTGACTCTTTAAAGAAACACTGTGAGAAAATTCTGCTCCACAAAGATCACACTTATAAGGTTTCTCTCCTGTGTGTATCCTCTTGTGACTCTTTAAAGAACCACTGCAAGAAAATTCTGCTCCACAAACATCACACTTATATGGTTTCTCTCCTGTGTGTGTCCTTTTGTGTATCTTCAAATTATTATTTTGAGAAAATTCTGCTCCACAAAGATCACACTTATAAGGTTTCTCTCCTGTGTGTGTCCTCTTGTGACTATCACACTTATATGGTTTTTCTCCTGTGTGTGTCCTCTTGTGACTTTTTAAGTTTTCATTTCGAGAAAATTCTGCTCCACAAACATCACACTTATATGGTTTCTCTCCTGTGTGTGTCCTTTTGTGACTCTTTAAAAGTTCATTTTGAGAAAATCCTGCTCCACAAACATCACACTTATAAGGTTTCTCTCCTGTGTGTGTCCTCTTGTGACTCTTTACATCACTACTGCAAGAAAATTCTGCTCTACAAAGATCACACTTATAAGGTTTCTCTCCTGTGTGTATCCTCTTGTGACTCTTTAAATTACCACTTTGGGAAAATTCTGCTCCACAAACAATAAGGTTTCTCTCCTGTGTGTGTCCTTTTGTGTCTTTAAATCTTATCCAAGATCTGCTATCAAACAGAAAGTTTCTGCTCCACTAAACATCACACTTATAAGGTTTCTTATAAGTGTGTGTCCTTTTGTGACTTTTAAAGTTACAACTATCGAGAAAAAATTCTGCTCCACAAACATCACACTTATAAGGTTTCTCTCCTGTGTGTGTCCCTCTTTTGTGACTTTTAAATGCACCATTCTGAGAAAATTCTGCTCCACAAACGGAGATATCACAACTTATAAGGTTTCTCTCCTGTGTGTGTCCTCTTGTGACTCTTTAAGTCACTCTTCTTAGTTCGAGAAAATTTCTGCTCCACAAACATCACACTTATAAGGTTTCTCTCCTGGTGTGTCCTTTTGTGACTCTTTAACTGTCCAATTATGAGAAAATCCTGCTCCACAAAGATCACACTTATAAGGTTTCTCTCCTGTGTGTGTCATTCTTTGACGCTTTAAAGAACCATTTTGAGAAAATTCTGCTACACAAACATCACACTTATAAGGTTTCTCTCCTGGGTGTGTCCTTTTGTGACTCTTTAAAGCTGCATTCTCAGACAATTCTGCTCCACAAACATCACACTTATAAGGTTTCTCTCCTGTGTGTGTCCCTTTGTGACTCTTTAAAGAACCACTGCGAGAAAATCCTGCTCCACAAATATCACACTTATAAGGTTTCTCCCTGGGAGTGTCCTTTTGTGAATTTTTAAGTGTTCATTTCGAGAAAATTTTTGCTCCACAAACATCACACTTATAAGGTTTCTCTCCTGTGTGTGTCCTTTTGTGACTCTTTAAATGATTATTTCCAGAAAATTCTGCTCCACAAACATCACACTTATAAGGTTTCTCTCCTGTGTGTGTCCTCTTGTGACTCTTTAAATGCTTATTTCCGGATGATTCTGCTCCACAAACATCACACTTATAAGGTTTCTCTCCTGTGTGTGTCCTTTTGTGACTCTTTAAAGCCGCATTCTCAGAAAATTTTGCTCCACAAACATCACACTTATAAGGTTTCTCTCCTGTGTGTGTCCTCTGATGTGACTTTTTAAGTGACTCATTTAGAAGAACCACTGCAGAAAATCACCTTCTGCTTTTTGTCCACAAACATCACACTTATATAGGTTTCTCTCCTGTGTGTGTCATTTTGTGACTCTTTAAAGTTCACTGGTCAAGAAAACCCTGCTCCACAAAAATCACACTTATAAGGTTTCTCTCCTGTGTGTGTCAATTTTTGTTTCTCTCCTGTGTGTGTCCTTTTGTGTCTATTTAAATGATTATTAAGAGAAAATTTTGCTCCAGAAATACCACACTTATAAAGATTTCTCTCCTGTGTGTGTATTTTTATGACTTTTTAAAGCACAACTATGAGAAAATTCTGAACCACAAACATCACACTTATAAGGTTTATCTCCTGTGTGTGACATTCTGCGACTCTTTAATGCACCATTCTGAGAAAATTCTGCCCCACAAACATCACACTTATAAGGTTTCTCTCCTGTGTGTTTCCTTTTGTGACTTTTTAACTGTTCATTTCGAGAAAATTCTCCTCCACAAACATCACACTTATAAGGTTTCTCTCCTGTGTGTGTCCTTTTGTGTCTCTTCAAAAGATTATTTTGAGAAAATTCTGCTCTACAAACATCACACTTATAAGGTTTCTCTCCTGTGTGTGTCCTTTTGTGACTCTTTAAAGCACCACTAAGAGAAAACCCTGCTCCACAAAAATCATACTCTTAAGGTTTCTCTCCTGTGTGTGTCATCTTGTGCCTCTTTAAAGAACCACTGTAAAAAAATTCTGCTCCACAAAGATCACACTTATAAGGTTTCTCTCCTGTGTGTTTCCTTTTGTGACTTTTTAACTGTTCATTTCGAGAAAATTCTGCTTCACAAACATCACACTTATAAGGCTTCTCTCCTGTGTGTGTCATTTTGTGAATCTTTAAAGCACCACTACGAGAAAACTCTGCTCCACAAAAATCACACTTATAAGGTTTCTCTCCTGTGTGTGTCCTTTTGTGACTTTTTAAGTGTTCATTTCGAGAAAATTCTGCTCCACAAATATTACACTTATAAGGTTTCTCTCCTGTGTGTCCTTTTGTGTCTCTTCAAATGAATATTTTGAGAAAATTCTGCTCCACAAACATCACACTTATAAGGTTTCTCTCCTGTGTGTGTCCTCTTGTGACTCTTTAAATGACCATTCTCAGAAAATTTTGCTCCACAAACATCACACATATAAGGTTTCTCTCCTGTGTGTGTCCTATTGTGTCTCTTTACATTACTACTGCAAGAAAATTCTGCTCCACAAAGATCACACTTATAAGGTTTCTCTCCTGTGTGTGTCCTCTTGTGTCTCTTTGAATCACTACTATGAGAAAGTTCTGCTCCACAAACATCACACTTATAAGGTTTCTTTTCAATGTGTGCCCTTTTGTGACACTTTAAAGTACCATTATAAGAAAATTCTGCTCCACAAACATCACATCTATAAGGTTTTTCTTCTATATGTTGACTTTTGTGCCATTTTGAATAAAGTTTTTGTCCTGTAAGTTCATCACACATGTAAGATTCTCCTTCTGTATTTGTCATCTTGTGATCACTTTGACAAAATTCTGCTCCACTGACATCATATTTGTAATGTGTCTCACTTTTATGCTGCATTATGGGTTTCTTTGGATAATCAGTCCTAGAAAACCTACTAAGACCATCACAATTGTTAGGTAGTTCTTCTTTATGCTGCATTACGTGTGCCTTTAGATAACCAAAATGAGCAGCCCCCATACCAGTAAGATCATATTTAGAATGCTTCTGTGCTATTTTTATTCTTTCTTGTTGACACAGAATGGATTTTGTAGCTAATTCTACATTACCAACATTACTTATATAACACTTTTCTCTCATATGTGAAAGTTCATGTTCATTACGGTCACCTTTCTTGCTAACCTGTACTCCACAAACATGACAGCTGAAAAGTTTCTCTTTTGTACTTATTATTACTTCATCTGATTGTACACTGCCACACAGTTTAATACCTTCTCTACTTCCACTGTTGCGAGTACAATCATCATAGACTATTGTTGATTTCCTGCTGCAGTTTTCATTTTGTAAGACTGCAGTATGAATCTCAGGAGTCAGATTCATGTCTACAGTCATTATCTCAGAGTCTGTGACATTCGGTGATTGTACCTCTTTTAATCTTGATTCAATGTTATTGTTTGTATTTAGTGTTGCAGCTGCCATACTTACATCAGCTTTCATTTCACTCACAATGTTTTCTGTGAATTTTGGCAACACCTGATTGAATGCAGCATTTTGCACTGGTTCACTCTTTATGAAACTGTTCATAATTTTCAAATCTGGAATGTCAACACTAGAGTATAGGCAGGGTCGCTGGTTACAGGAATGGTCACCTGAAATTCATTGAAAGAAACAATAATAATAATAAAAAACTTCAGAGAATTATGGCATGCACAACCAATTTTAATTCTGGATGTTTTGTAGCGTCATATTAAGTATGATTTAAAAGTTATGCAACTTTAAGATTATGTAAAAAGAAGTATTTGTTTCCGTCTGATATGTTAATTGTTCATGGTGTATTGCGTACTATGAAACTTTCTTTTCTTCCTTCTTCTCCACTAAGGTTTCTCTCCTGTGTACAAAAGCGTGTAGTGTGTCTAGTTTCTGACAACTGCCAAACGCAGTGTGTAGATCTATATAAAGATCTCAAAAAACTGCCTCTAAGAAAGCGCTTTCTGTTCAACAAAGCTAAATTTGTTCACAAAATCCTGTCACAGAATGCTCCAGCATATCTGTGGCCAATGTTTAAATACAATGAAAGATGCAGTCAATGCCTTAACAAAATACAAGTGCCCAAGCCTAGGCTTAACTTATTCAAGAAAAGCTTAGCTTACTCTGCTGCTCATCTTTGGAACTATCTTCCACATTATCTAAAACATAACAACCTCAGTCCCTGTTCATACAATCATAGACTTTTCGAATACTTTATGAGTTCTGATTATCTGCCCCCCTAATGTGATTATTTTTCCGAACAAATGATATAATATCGAATGTAGGTTTAATGATGATGTTTGTACTTTTCAACATATTTTATTTCATGTTTATAATTAGATACTGTGAAAGTGAGTATGCTATTATTTTACCTTTACAATGTTGAATTACTTTACATTGATGGATAATATGCTTGTGAGATAAAATGAAATCAGTATAAAAGACGAGAGAAAGGAAGGGCAGAATGTCAGACGGGCCTGCATGCCAAATTCTCAACCCTTTGAAAATAAAGTTTGTTCGTTCATTTGTTCTTCCTCGTTCATCCTGAAAAGGATGTTGGTTGCATTGTGTCACTGTTTACAGTGAAGCTGTGATATATGCACCTTTCGGCCCGACACATCCGACTTCCGCACAGCATTTTTTGGGACCTCGTTTGCTATCCCTCTTCGATCCCTACTCATTCAGCCAGACTGCAATGATGCAGCCTGTTTCCAGGACCACCACTTGGAGGTGGAGTAGGGTCTTTGTCAGCTCTGGTGCACTGACCCTGATGCAAGGTCAAGCTATAGGTCACTGACTGCATTTATCTCTCTTGCTGAGTCTTCAGTCCCTATGAAACTAATAGTATACATTTTATAATTTTAAATGGTGTCGCAAAATTTTTTTTTTAATGTGGTCGCTAATCTAACATATTCATTAATATTTTTATTGTTTGATTACTGCCCTTGGATGTCAGAAATGAGTAATAACAATTTATTTCCAAATTACTTCCCTCCAAACGTCCCACCCGTGTGTTACTGGGGCCCGAAAGGGGAGCAAAGAATAGTAACACTGTACCCTACCAGGCATGTCGTAAAAAGCGACTAAGGAGGTCTGGGCATGGGGCTGGTTACCCCATCCCGTAAACAACTTTTTACCACAAAAACTTCAACAAACATAGACAAGTCAAATAAAGAATATAAATCAACTCAGCCGCCAAAGACAGAAGAAGGTCCTCTCGAAAGGAGGCCCATGAAGCAACCAAGAGAAAGCCGAAAGGAGTATGGGTTGCCGACTAACCTTTTTTCGTCTAGGAAAATCTCCAGGATTGGCACCTGGAATGTTTGCACTCTGTGTGAACAAGGGAAAACTGCACTGGTAGCAGCAGAAATGACAAATTACAGGATTGATATCCTGGGTCTCTGCGAGACACGGTGGAAAGGAATAGAAAAGAGGAGATTGATCACAGGAGAAATGGTGTTGTCCTCAGGACATGAGGAGGAAAGAGCCCACCACAGTGAAGAAGTGGCGCTAATGCTGTCCAAGGAAGCATAGAAGGCACTTATAGAATGGGAAGCAATGGAACCCCGAATAATAACAGCAAGGTTTAAATCAGCCAAAAAGAAAATAAATATAAACATCATTCAGTGTTATGCACCAACAAACAATAAAGAAGAATCTGTGAAAGAAGACTTTTACACCAGACTACAAAGTGTCTTGGGTTAGTGCACTGGCTTCCTAGTGCAGTGGTTTATGGTTCAATCCCCAGATGAGGTGGGATTTGTTTAGGCCACAAAAGGCTCCTGGGTTGACCCAGCCCCAAATGGGTACCAGAGCAACTCTGGGAAGGTTAAGGTGGCTGGCGTGATGCTGACCACATATCCCCTAGTGTGCCAACGGTCAAGAAAATATGGGCCTAACACCATATTCCCAATATGCCTCAATGGGCATGTAATGGGGTCCTTTATCTTTTTACAAAGTGTCTTGGACAATAAGAAAAGAAAGGACTTCACAATTTTGATGGAGGACCTAAATGCGAAAATAGGAACAGAAGTCATGGGACAGCATGGACTAGGTAAGATGAATGAGAACGGGGAACTATTAGCAAACTTCTGTGCTTCAAATCAACTAGCTATAGGAGGAAGCATATTTCCACATAAAAGAATACATAAAGCAAAATGGATATCACCAGACCACAGAACTGAGAATTAGATTGATCAAATATGCATAAGGAAGAAGTTTAGGTCATCATTGCATGACGTGAAAGTATGTAGAGGAGCAGATGTTATATCAGACCACTATCTTCTGTTGGCTAAAACAAAATTAAAACTCAAGAAATTTACAACAGCATATAGCTATAGACAACAGTATAATGTGGGATATCTAAGAAATCAGGAAATAAGAGAAACATTTTCAATCACAGTACCCAACAAATACCAAGTACTCCAACAGCTGGAAGATGAAACAGATACAGAAGACAAGTGGCAACAAGTAAAAAATATATAGAATGAAACATGTGAAGAAGTACTGAGAAAAAGAGAACATCAGTACAAAGCATGGATAACAACAGAAACCATTAGTAAGATACGAGGCGTGTTCAAATGAAACCCGTCCCAGTGGCTTTATAACAAATATATGTAAGGTACATCAGCAGGAGTAGTAGAATTAAATACAGCAATTGTTATGAAGCAAGTACTCACTGGGGTTCGTTAGAAATAGTCACCACAGGTATTCAGACATGCATCCTACAGTTTGGGTAGACGGCGGATGCCGTCCGAGAAAAATGACTGGTTGCTTATTGAACCATTTGGTCACCGAGGCCCTGCCGTCTGCATCGGAGTCAAATCGTTGTCCCTTTAGAGATTTTTTTAAGGGTCCAAACAAATGAAAGTCACATGGTGACAGATCGGGGCTGTAGGCTGGGTGTGGCAGAACTTACTTACTTACTTAGTCGTTCCCCTTCTACCATGAGGTGTAGGGGTTTGGAAGAGAGAGCGCCAAACTATTCTATTGGCTGTCTTCCTCCTGGCCTGGTTCCATTCTAGTCCTCGGTCCTTCAAAGATTGTCTAATGTTGTCCTCCCAGGGGACTCTGGGTCGTCCTGGGGGTCTGGATCCTTGGCTCTATGTTTCCCATGCTTGTCGTGGTAGCCGATCTTCTCCCATTCTGCAGACATGGCCAAACCATCTTAGTTGGGACTGTTCTACTTGGGTCTGCAGGGGGTGGGATTTAAGGCCTTGACGTATCGTCTGGTTGCGTACCATGTCTCTTCTTGTTACTTCAACCACATTCCTCAGATACCTCATTTCTGAGGTTTGGATCACGATTTTGTAGGTTGTAGTCATTGCCCATGACTCGCATCCATATGTCAAGACTGGGACATAGGTGGAGCGGTATACAGCCATCTTCGTTTTCTTGCCAACCTCTCTCTTGCTGAGGAATCCTCAATTTATGGCCTGAAAAAGTCTCCCAGCTGCTGCTTTTCGAGTGGCCAACTCTTCTTTGATGCCTCCCTTTCGGTCTATAATAGCTCCGAGGTCAACCTGCTCCAGGACCTGTTCTCCCAGCTTAATCTGATGTCTTCTTTCTTCTCGTGATATCACCATGGATTTTGTTTTAGAGCTGCTTATGACCATCCCTCTCTTCTCCAGCTCTTCCTTCCAGACTTGCAGGTTGGATTGGATATGTGCCTCTGATTTAGCAATCAGGGCAACATCATCAGCAAATGCCAGCTCCGAAATACAGACCTGTCTCATCTTCCAGTACCCCACTGAATACTTTCTTGTTCTCTCCTTACATGCCTTGATGACATCGTCCATGAGGAGTATGAAAAGGTAAGGTGACAGGATATCACCTTGTCTTACACCAGTGGTGGTCCTGAACTCTTCTGACTTATGGTGTGGCAGAATTTCCCACCTTTTCCTTGCTAACGCTTCCTGCACAATGTTCGTAACATGTGGACGAGCATTGTTGTGCAACAGAATCACTCCATGCGAAAGCATGCCGGGTCATTTATTCTTGATGGCTGTATGCAGGTTGTCTAGTGTGTCTTTGTAGTGGATGGCATTGATGTTCACGCCAGGCTCTTTAAAGTCTACCAATAGAAGCCCTTCATGGTAAAAAAATGCGGTCAGCATAACCTTACCGGCAGAAATCTGTGACTTGAATTTTGGGGGTTTTGGTGATCTGAGATGTTTCCATTGCATGCTTGCTGTTTTGCTGCACGGCTCAAAGTGGTGGCACCACGACTCATCACCTGCCACTATGCACAACAGAAATCCTCACCCTCCTCTTCATAATGCAGCAGGTGGTTCAAACTCCACCCCATGCATTCTTCCTTATGGTGATCAGTCAGCAATCGTGGGATCCATTGTGAACACACCTTTCGATACTTCAGTTTCTTCCTAACCACCATTTGAACTGTACCAAGAGACATAGCGAATTCCTCTGCTAGCAAACGTAAGCTCCGCCAACGGTCTACCTGTATTGCTGCATCAATCTCGGCGATGGCTTCTTCTGTCGCAACAATATGCACCTGACCTGGCCACGGAAGATCTTTCCTTGACTGACGACCTTCTCGAAACATTCATGCCCAGTCTTTCACTGTAGTCTTAGACACACTTTTGTCACCATACACTGCTTTCATTCAGCAATGAATGTTGACTGGTCAACATCCTTTGGCTGTTAGGAACTGAATCACCACTCGCTGATCGACCTTGGGCGGATTCCGTATCACACCAGCCATAATTTTAATGGTCTGCAGCACAAACAATGAATACTAGGAGAATGAACACTTACACACTTGTACATTCGTATGTGCTTATTACGTCAGATGTGACATCATCATGCTCCTCCTACAAATGCCCACTTGGCGCAGCACGGGCGGGTTTCATTTGAACACGCCTCATAGAAGGCATGAAAAACAAGAAAGCAGATTTAAACAGAAGCAAAACCAGAAGCTCCGAAGCCAAGGCTCATAAAGTGTACATAGAAGCAAACAAAGAAGTAAGAAGAAACACCAAAAGAGACAAGATGAAATATATTGATGATTTGGCAAGGGAAGCAGAGGAAGCTGCAGCCAAAGGAAATATGAAGGACGTGTACAACAACACAAAAAAGCTAACAGAGAAATATAAGCACGCAAATGGCCTCATAAAAGATAAGAATGGAAAATTGCTTAGTAATATACAAGAACAAATGAAGAGATGGACAGAACATTTTGAGGAACTTCTCAATAGACAATCTCCAACTAATCCCACAGACATCCAGCCAGCAGAAGAGGAGCTACAAATCAGCTGTGAACGACCAAGTAGAGAAGAAATACAGAAAGCCATAAAGCTTCTGAAAGATGGAAAAGCAGCTGGTCCAGATTGCATTCCAGCAGAGGCCATCAAAACAGATATTGATACCTCGACGGAGATATTATACAAACTACTTGGCAAAGACTGGGAGAGAGGAAATACCAGCAGAATGGAAGGAAGGTTATCTGGTCAAGTTGCCTAAGAAGGGAAATTTACAAGAGTGCACAAATTATAGAGGAATAATGTTACTATCAGTGCCAGGAAAAGTATTAAACAGCATCATCCTGGAGAGATTAAAAGAGTCCATAGACAAGCAACTGAGAGATGAACAAGCAGGTTTTTGACAAAATAGATCCTGTACAGACCAGATAGCTACATAGAGAATAATAGTTGAACAAAGTCTGGAATGGAATTCACAGATATATATCGGATTCGTGGATTATGAAAAGGCATTTGACAGTGTAGAAAGAGAATCGTTTTAGAAACTGATGAGGCATTATGGAGCTTCCATGAAGATCATTAACTTAATAAAGAAGACCTATGAAAACATAACATGCAGAGTTCTTCATGAAGGACAACTTACAGAACCATTTAGGATTAAAATGGGAGTGAGACAGGGATCTGCCATCAATGGTACCTATAACTTGTAGCGGTATATCAGCTTGTGTACCTTGACAATCCCCAGAGCTATGCCAGTGGGAGATTTACTCCTGGTAGGTTCAACCAAGCTGGACTGATCTGCATGGGTAGGGGTTGGACAAAAGCTGGTACTCCAGGTTGGGGGTTTTAGCACAGGGCCGACACCCCTGTCTTTGTAAAAAAAAATAGCACATGTTACGGAAACGGTAACACATGAAAAAACTTTGATGTGGGACGGACATTCGGAGTCTCAGGCTCGTATGACTGACAGTGGTGCAAGCTGAAAGGAAGCCATAGGCATGAAAACGGATGCCCTGACCGCAAAACACAAAACCAGAATTGGTTTTTGGAACGTCAGAACTTTCTTTATGAATCAGGAAAGCTGAGACAAATCACAGTAGAGATGAGGAATTACAAATTACATATCCTGGGAATAAGCGAGAGCAGATGGACAGGGATGGGGAGAATAAAAACAGCTACAGGGAAAACAGTACTTTATTCTGGTAGAGAGGATGGTCAGCACAACGAAGGTGTAGCCATTATCCTGAAGAAAGGAATGGAAAGGTCTTTACTGGAATGGAAACTCATTAACAACCGACTGATAATAGCAAGACTGAGAGGGAGATTCACCAACACCACAATTATACAATGCTATGCACCAACAAACGACAACAATGAAGAGATCAAGGATGAGTTCTATCAACAGGTACAAAAGGAAATGGAAACTGTACCCAGGTACGATCTCATTATAGTAATGGGAGACTAAATGCGAAAGTTGGAACACACAATAATTATAATGAAAGAGTAATGGGGAAATGCGGCAGTGGAACAGTAAATGAGAATGGGGACAAATTAATAAGCTTCTGCAGTATTAACAACCTGGTCATTGGAGGAACACTTTTTCAACACAAAGAAGTGCACCAGTTAACATGGGAATCACCAAACGGACGAGACAGAAACCAGATAGATTACATAATGATCAATGGCAGATGGAGGAATGCATTACAAGACGTGAAAGTAAGAAGAGGCGCAGATGTGGGAAGTGATCATCACCTAGTAGTAGCAAGACTGAAGGTGAAACTCAGAGCTGCTGGACCAGTTGCAGTCAAACAGAAAAGATATATTATGAAACTTAAGGACCCCCCTCAACAGAAAAGCGTTCTGGTTGACGTAAAGAGACAATATCAGATTACCAAAATCCAGGAAAGCACAGAAATTCAACACCATCTCAAGAATATACAAGGAAAGCAGCAAGTCATGCTTGGGATTCCAGGAAAGAAAGAGCCAAGACTGGATAACACCAGAAACGCTTAACATTAGGTGAAGAGAAAGGAAATGAAAAGAAAGAAAACAGAAGCTAAGTCTCCCAGATTAAAGGCAATATATAGTGAACAGTTCAGTCAGCTGGACAAGGAAGTAAAACGTCAAACCCGAGCTAACAAAAGGACATTTCTGGATGACCTTGCAAGATAGGCAGAAGAGGCAGCACTGAGAAATGAACAAAGCACAGTTTATAAAATAACTAAAACTATCAGTGGAAAATGAGGTGCAAACAACATAACGTTAGTAAGAGACAAGCAAGGAAATCTCATCACCACAGCACAGGGGCAGGAAACAAGATGGGCAGAGCACTTCAGAGAAACACTGAATAAGGAACCACCAGAGACTCAGCTGAATGTTCCTGAGGCTGAAAGTGACTTAGACGTACGACATAAATACAGACAGAAGAAATCATCACAGCTATCAAAGGGTTAACAAATGAAAAAGCGCCTAGTCCCGACATCTAAATGATGATTTATTCAAGGCAGACCCTGAACTAGCAGCAGAACTATTAGAACCACTATTTGCACAAGTCTGGAAAACTGAGACAACACCAACAGAGTGGAGTAAAGCAATAATTGTCAAATTGCAGAAGAAGGGCGACCTTGCAGACTGCAACAACTGGAGAGGAATTACTCTCCTCTCAGTTCCCAGCAAAATACTAGGCAGGATAATCATCCAGAGAATTTCAAAAGCAGTGGACCATAAACTGAGGAAAGAACAAGCGGGCTTTAGAAAGAACAGAAGATGTGCAGATCATATATTTACCCTCAGGAACATTATAGAGCAGTACTCAGAATGGCAGAGACAGCTGTACATTAACTTTGTTGATTTTGAATACAAGGCAGTCCTTGTTCTGGAACCCCCAGGGCAAGAGAGGCAGAGGTAGACCAAGAAGCGCATGGAGTAGAAAGCTGGAAACAGAGGTGAAAATTATAAGGAGAACGTGGAAAGAACTTAAGATGATGGCACATGACAGGAGGACTTGGCATGTGTTTGTTGAAGGCCTATGCTCCTGTGGGAGTGGAGGGTTATGAATGAATGAGTTCTTTAAATATGAATTATTGAAAAATGAGTTGAGAAATAATTACTTATGGCTATTTTCTACTACTTAAACTAATAGTTATACATGAGCATGAATTACAATTGAGAAATGTAGCTAGTTTTAACAAATTAATGTTAAAACCATGTTTAGTAAAGCAGATTTGGTAATATAATTTATTAAAACATGATAATGACATATTTTTGGTGATCATATAACGTACCAAAATAATGACAATTCTAATGTATACAATGGCATAAGCATGAACACACTACATGTAATGTCATTATCAGCCCTAGTCCTAACATTTCGGTCACATACTCTAACATTTATGCACTGTTTTCCAAAAGGGATATGCACATTACAGATGGGGAAATTCACAACAAACAAGCTTCTATTTACAATTTCAGATGCACAATTATGTTTCAAATACCACCTGCCCATCTTTCAATCATAGAAATTGTTGAATGTGTAAATGCTACCTGGGCATAATTATTTCAATGCCATTCTGAGTTCTGACCCAATTTGCTCAGGGTTATTTAATACATCCTGTTTGGGAAATATTAACAGATTCTGGATTCTGTACCTACTTTTGTTTTCTTCTTCGCTCAACAGTGATAGCATTATTTTTTATTCAAGCTTTGAAATGAATAATTTTTTAACCTGATTAAGGGGGTACCCTACAGTGAAAACTAACTTTTGTTCTAATAACATTTTCAAACTTGTTATGTGCTCAATAGACACAGTGTATGTCCATGAACCAAATTCTACAGTTTATTTTGTTAAAAAACATGTGGTTACCATGGTAACCAAAAAAAAACATCCGCCATTTTGGATTTTCACCAATTTTCGAGAGCTAAAAACTTATGTTTCCCATTGACCAAACTTTATCAAATTGCACACACATGTTGTGACTGACAATTACAAGGTAAAACAATTTGTCATTGGCTTTTTTTGATAAGTTTAAAATTCTATTTTTAATGATTTTTTTTTTTTAAATACACTATTTTTGTATTAAAAAAAAATATTTAAAAAAATATATCAAAGCAAATTAATAAAATATCAAAAAAAGCTTAAGAAAATTTAAAGATATATATGTGTACTACATGCATGCCAAATTTCAGACTGATCTATTACATAGTTTGTAAAAAATAACATTTTTTGTTAATAAAATGTTAGTTTTGAGAAAAATGCATTTTAGTCACCGAGTGCCTTGTCTTGTCCAATATACTCCATTCTGGGGGGCTGAATGTGTTTAAAATTGTCCAGCACTATATGCTGCACCTCCTTCAGCTTCCTACAGCTCCTCATCTCGCCTTTATCTTGCCTAATTTTTCTTCTGTCCTTCTACCATGGTAACCAAAAAAAAAACAACTGCTTTATTGGGTTTTTCACCAATTTTCAAGAGCAAAAATCTTGTTTCCCATTGACCAAACTTTATCAAATTGCACCCACATGTTGTGACTGACAATTAAAACAATTTTACTCATGATTATTTTGATAAGTTTAAAATTCTATTTTTAATGATTTAAAAAAACAAAAGCACTATTTTGTATGAAAAAATATTGTAAAAAATATATTTTTTTAAATTTATAAAAGAAAATTACCAAAATATCAAAAATACAGATGTGTTACTTTAAAGATATAGATGTGTACTACATGCTTGCCAAATTTGCGACTACTCTGTTAGATAGTTTGTTAGTAATAAAATTTTTGGTTAATAAAATGTTAGTTTTAAGAAAAATGCATTTTACTCACCGAGTGCCTTGTCTTGTCAAATATAATCCATTCTGGGGGGCTGAATGTGTTTAAAATCCTCCAGGACTATATGCTGCACCTCTTTCAGCTTCCTGCAGCTCCTCCTCTTGCCGTTGTCTTGCCTCTTGCCTAATTTTTCTTCTTTTTACAAGTTTGTCAGCCTCATGTTTCTGGCTGTTGGCCAGACGTTTCCTCAATCGCACCTGTCCAAGGCGTATTGAGTTTGTTCCAGATGCTTGACCATACAGCTTTTTTATTTCTGCACTGGCTGATGGACCAAAGTTGAACTCTCCAACGGCCACAAGGACACTGAATTTGGCTTTTTTTAATGACACAAATTTCCGCTTGCTGCAACGACTCCATATAACATTGTGTAGGCTTTCATTTGCATTTTGTGTTGCACCTAGCTCACTCCGCTTGAGCAGATGCTGATCAGTAAGATGCTCATAAATAGGGGCTAAGTGCTTATGGAGCAGGTTGTAGTCTAGCGGAGTGTGAACCTTGGTCTCGTGTGGTCTGGCAGTTCTCCTTTGGCGATGGAAGCCTGATAGAAACACCAGGAGTCTTTGCCTGACGGACACAAATTATGTTGGGGTTTGTCATTTGTCAAATACCCATGGTAGAGAGAAGCCATGATAGCTTGTTTCATCTCTGGGGCTGTACTATGCTTGCGCATGGCCCTGGTGTAGTAAATACACAATTTTTGTATGGCATTTTGGGTTAGACGACCACGGCCATTTCCCCCAAGGGTGACTTTTTGTTTCCTGCAGTCAGTAATCAGTGTCCTCAGTGCAGTGCCTAATCGCTTTGCAACATTGTTGACGCACTCTTCTTTGGTAATGTTAACTTCTGGTCCATATGGTTTGATGTCGCAGAGTCTGTTGTAGGCCTTGGAATCGCCATCTGATAGCAAAACAGTGTAGCGTAGCTTGTGATTTGCCACTGAACGAAGAAAGAGAACTTCACAGGCTTTTACCTCCATCATTCCGGCTGACTCTTTGTAATTATGGCAGCAGTCTCCTGATGCTCTGCTTTCCATTTTTCAAATTTGTCAGGCTGATTTTTCAGTTGCCACTGTCTAGTATTCTCACAGGTGTGACAGAAGGAAGACATAACATGCGTATCGTTGACCATGCCAGTCAAGATGTTGATAACACTGCCAACACTTATCAGTGACTTATGACCTCTAGTTAGCCATGTTGAATCAAAGCTGACAGCGATGTCAATGACTTCTTTTTTATTAATGGCTCGATGCTGTCTCTTAGCGTGCTCAGCTTGGACGATGCTGACGGAACGTTGAAATACTGTATAGTGCATGGTATCCTAATGATCAAAAATTTGATCTGCATATTTATGAAATGTTTTCTGGTGCAGGCCAGGGAGGTCTAGGTTCTCACAGAAGAGACTGAACGTAGATGGGCCCATTCCAGACATGAGGGCACCAAGAACAGCAGATTTGTTGATTGATGTCCACGAGGGCCGTGGCCTTCTGGTTCCATCTCGGATGTGTACATTCTAGAAATTGCTTTTTCACATGTGTGACACACAACTTCCAGGAAGAGAGAGAAACCCTTAGACTTGGTGTTGTCAGTTCTTGTTTGCAATGTGCTTTGCTTACACACATTGAAACACACATTTTTAAGAAGGTTGTCGAAGAAAGAAATGTCCACAATGGTTTTGTACGTAGGTTTAGGCTGGGCGCAGACAGTATTATGAGATGCAACATTTTTGCTCGTGCTCAAGTTAATTTTTATATCAGATCGACTTGGGCCAGTGGTGAACGGCACTACTACTAAATCAGCAATTTGAACTTTAGGCCTATCGGATAATGGTATGCAGAAATTTTATGTTGTTTGTGTATCATTCACCTCTGATTCTGTCTTACCTTTACCACTGCTAGAAATTACACACTGTCGACGCGACCTGGCAGCAGATATTTGCTTTGATCTCTTACCTATTCTTCCCATTTTGAAGTAATAGAACACAATTCACTGAAATTTAAATGAGAAAAATACCGAACACCACATTTACAGGCAGCGAAATATTGTTTTGTGTGCAAGCGGGGCGGAAATTGCTGTAGTTATGTTCCACATTTGTGCACGCATCCAAAATGTTGTTATGACCAATCAAAACAGGTGTTTACGTTCGCGTCTTCAATGGGTCAGGAATGAGGGCATGAGGTCACCATGTGACCACTCCTTATAAGGAAAATAGCGTAAAATTACGGAAATTTTCAAACACACATCACTCAGAGCTATGAGAAAAAATAGATTCAAATTTGTTTTATTACGGCAGATAAAGAAATTCCCTGTGTATCGATACCAAATAGTCCACAATATGGACAGCGTAACTAAGGTATTATTGAGCGACAAATCTTGCATTTTCGGCACAAATTTGCAAATCATAGCTTGGGGGTAGTACAGAAAATATGCTTTTTGATACATCAAATGCATTTTTTATGTTATAAAACCTTGCTCAATCAATTCCTCAATGATTATTTAGTAAAATAAGCTCAAAAGTAAAAAATCAATATTTTGTATGTAAAATCCAGTTTTCACTACCGTCCGTGCCCTTAAACCATGTTGCTTATAATCATTATGAAATTGATTGTGTCTTACTGCTTGCAATACACAAGAGTTTAATACTGCTAATCAGTGTCATTTTTTTCCAAACACGTGCGCGACCTACATGCAATAAACAACAGAGTACAGGATCTTTTAGTTGAATCTCATCAGCAACCAAGAACTACTTATTCGGAGTCACCACCATAGCTAGAAGACGCAGGAGTTGGGTTGGCCACGTCCTCAGAAGGGACCCTGTTACCATTACAAGAACAGCTATGCTATGGATCACTGAAGGAAAGCAAAAGAGAGGCCAATCAAAAACAAATTGGAGGAGAACTGTGGAAGCCGAGATGCAAAGAATGAACCAGAAATGGGGCACTGTACGAAGGATGGCTGCCAAACGAACAAAGTGGAATCAATTTGTAGCTGCCCTACAAGATGCTATCAGGCATGATGGCCCTGACTGCTTTGACAGTCGGCGGATATGGATCAAAGAAGAAGAAGAGTAAAGGAGAGTGAGCAGGAGAGACTAAAAATACTCATATCTGATGACTAAGCAATATTCTATCTACCTATTCAAGTATGATAATCTCAATCACGATCTACTGTCACATAAAAATAAATAAAAAACACTTTATAAATACAAACATCTGGTGACTAAACAATGTTTTCTCTCATCAAGTATGACAGAGCCTTTCTGTTCTTGTTATGGTCATAAAATTGACTTCCCTAATTTAACGAGGCATGCTGCACAGATCAAATTAAGGGGAGATAATGTTTAGTTACTCCTTAACAAGTTTTCAGAAAATAAATAAATAAATCATCTCTATCACAAATTAAAGGATAATTTGACGCTGTTTAACTACTATAAAACAATGAAAATCTACACATGGATGGTACTTTGCATGAAATCTGTAAAATTCTTTTAGCCCAATGAATAAATACTAATGCACATTCAGTAGTTTAAATCTTCCCTCTTTTCTATTACAAAATCAGTGGATATTTCCGCCACAGCAAAAGTTGTTGACCTGGCTTGAATAGAACAGATAGTTGCTGGGCAGCTAACATAAATGGGATGTAATTGATATGGTGGCTACTTCGCAGTAGTAGTGATTATAATTAGTTTTCATGCACTGAAACCATGGTAAAGAAAATGTATTTTTCTGACACTCTTTCAATGGGAAGAGTGTTCAGGATTTCATTAATTTCAGATGAGAAATTGTTTAGGAAAGATGGTTTGTGGTCACATACATCTGTCAGCTGAAAATGAGATTTTTTGTATTTTTAACACTAGAGCTCACTAGGCCCAGACACTACAATCAAAAACTTTGGTCACGAGATAACTCATTTCATAGACCTAGCAGCGGTAGTAGCAAAGGCTTACATTTGCCAAAATCTTGTTTTTGTTAAATATGCCAGTGATTCTCACTGTTTTCTTTTCTTCCTGTAAAACTTATATTTAACATTTTCTGCAGTTTTTAACTTGAGCTAACCTTCAGTGAGATCATTTTTGGTACGCATTCCTATATTCACTTTTTCTATCAGTCCATCTTCCATTGTAACCTGCCACTAGGGGTACAAATCTATGTAGTTTCAGGGGTTCTATAAGAAGGCAAAATATGAGGTCAACTACTTCAAAAATGGCACAGCTTCAGATGTGACTAAGGGCTTGCAATCTCATCAGGTAAAACAGCCCACTTGAGAATTCATCACCACAAATGCTGTGCTAGCCCTTTGCTTCTTAAGAAGCATAGAAGGTACAATCCTTCATTCATGAGGAAATAAATGTATGAAACACTCTTTTACTGATAGTTGTAAAACAGGTTCTGCACTTAGCTACCCCTTTCCACAGACCACATCTCCAGACAACAGCTAGACTGGTAGCATGTGCAGACTGTCTTATTGAATATGCTACTATTCCAATTTTAACTACAGGTCATGCTAGATTACAGACAAGTGTATCAAAGATGTCAGTATCAATATTTTGTGGTAGTTTAAGCTATAAGATCTCTTAATGCTTGATTTCACCATGACTACTTTTTAAACCCTTCTCCAATAAATTAGCTATAGAAGAAAACAGTGTTACAGAATGATCCAGAAGATCCATGGGGCGGCAAACATCTTGAAGTAACACAATAAAAACAGCACACGAGCCTACATTATATACACTAGAATTCAGCCTCAACTGAGATGCTCCATTGCTTAAAAAAAAGAAGCTTATTTACATGTGTACCTTCATTTCTCCATATATCTGACTGTTTTACTTTATGCTCACCTAATCTCTTCCTGCCAATGCCTGCAACTGTCTGGGAATTAATGTCTGAATCTTTAGAGAAGCCATTCCAATAACACTCCTGGATGACATGCAATACAAAATCATAAGTTTTGTAAAGGGGTTTTTACAATCACTACCATCCATTACTGTTATCACAAGGTTCAATTTTGAGACTAACAACAAACTGAAGTGTTTGAAGTATGTTTGTACACACAACAAAGATGTCAGTAAAAACCTGATAAAAAATTAGCAGTGTCCACAAAATTGATGTATAAATGTGCCTGACATTGATGATTCTGAGTCTTGCTACCTGATCTGCATATGATTTTTCTGTTCAACATGTGTTTGTTCTTCCATGAGTTTGTTTATTTAAAGCTACTTTTACATGGTCTAGCATCACTGCCGGTCAAGAGTGTGGTAGTTGTCATTGGGTTGATTCTGTTCTCTTCTGATAGTCTGGATAGCTCTCTTTTCCTCAAAGTATGTGATTTCATTATCTTCTTGTTCACATTTTCCTCCATTTTTGGCAAGTTTATCTGCCTTTTCATTTTCACGTACAACACAATGGGATGGTACCCACTGAAGTATGGTTCACTTTTTGGCAGCTACCTTGCTTAGTTCATTTCTCAGATGCAGGATTTTACCACCTTTGAGAACTTGCAGTACAGACAGTGAATCTGTGAGGATGACTACCTGGTGGCATTCAAAGTTGGTGTTAAAAAATCATTTTTGCAGCTTGCTCTAGAGCTTGAACTCTTAGTCTCATAGTGATTGTCAGGACATGAGATAAAGATACTGCTGCCTCCATTCTTAATGGCATTTGTTGCTGATCCATCCATGTAGGCAAGTATCCATGATTGTTCAGGATAGCTTTCTTGGATCATACTCAATGCAGCAGTTGGTTTTTGCAGATCATTATACACATTCATAAAAATGCTTTGCTGAAGTCGGCCGAAAGGAACAAATATCGCAGCTTCACTGTAAATGGACACAACACAACCAAGGTCCTTTTGAGGACCAATAAAGAAGAAGAAGATATCCAATTCTGAGACCAGTGATTGATGTATTAATTTGGAGGGTACTGCTGGCCTGTTTCCATGGTATAGGGGTATAGGGTGGGCTTCAGTGGTGTTGTCTTCATGGATAGGTCTTGATGTTGTCTTTTAAATCTTTTTCCCTGATGGACAAAGCTGCTATACTTTAGACATCCAAATGCCAGATCATCTAGTCTTGCCTTAATTGGGTGCGTTGGCACACTGTTGTACTTTTCCATCTGGATCGTGCTTTTTTCATCTCTTCTATAAGACAATGTCTGTAATCTAGCAGCTTTCTGCATCTCTGATATTGGCGTAGTTTTCAAGGCCCGTTAGCTGATTTGATTATAACCATTGTCTTTTAATGGGTTTTCACTTATCAAAAGGTGTCTTGTGTTGTAAGCAGTGCATGATCATTG
>JAMPIV010003360.1:0-226149 GCA_024509875.1 Oreohelix idahoensis | reverse complement strand
CATCATTCCGCTGACCCTTCGTAATTACGGCAGCAGTCCTTCTGATGCTCTGCTTTCCATTTTCAAAATTTGTCAGGCAGATTTTTTCAGTTGCCACTGTCCAGTATTCTCACAGGTGTGACAGAAGGAAGACATAACATGCGTTGTGTCGATGACCATGCCAGTCAAGATGTCGATAACACTGCCAACACTTATCAGTGACTTATGACCTCTAGTTAGCCATGTTGCATCAAAGCGACAGCGATGTCAATGACTTCTGTTTTATTAATAGTACGATGCTGTCTCTTAGCGTGCTCAGCTCGGACGATGCTGACGGAACTTTGAAATACTGTAGAGTGCATTTGTATCCAATGATCAAAAATTTGATCTGCATATTTATGAAATGTTTTCTGGTACTGGCCAGGGAGGTCTAGGTTCTCACAGAAGAGAATGAACGTAGATGGGCCCATTCCAGACATGAGGGACCAAGAACAGCAAATGTGTTGATTGTATGTCCACGAGGGCCGCGGCCTTCTGGTTCCCTCTCGGATGTGTACGTTCTAGAAATTGCTTTTTCACATGTGTGACACACAACTTCCAGGAAGAGAGAGAAAACCTTAGACTTGGTGTTGTTGTCAGTTCTAGTTTGCAATGTGCTTTGTTTACACACATTGCAACACACATTTTTAAGAAGGTTGTTGAAGAAAGAAATGTCCACAATGGTTTTTGTCCGTAGGTTTAGGCTTGGCGCAGACAGTATATGAGATGCAACATTCTTGCTCGTGCTCAAGTTAATTTGTATATCAGATCGACTTGGGCCAGTGGTTGAACGGCAATACGGATCAGCAATTTGAAAACTATATGCCTACCGGATACTGGTATGCAGAAATTCAATGTTGAGACTACATCAGTTTGTTTATTATTCACCGCTGATTCTGTCTTACAAATCCATTGCTAGAAATTACATACTGTCGACTCGACCTGGCAGCAGATTTTTGCCTTGATCTCTTACCTAATCTTCCCATTTTGAAGTAATAGAACACAATTCACTGAAATTTAACCAAGAGAAAAATATCGAACACCAAGTTACACGCAACGAACAATTATTTTTGTGTACGGGCGGAAATAGCTGTTGTTATCTTCCACATTTGCGCACGCAGGCCAAAATGTTGTTATGACAATCAAAAAAACAGGTGTTTACGTTTGCATCTTCAATGGGGCGGGAATGAGGGCATGAGGTCACCGCGTGACCACTCCTTATAAGGAAGTTAGCGTAAAATTACGAAAATTTTCAAACACACATCACTCAGATCTATGAGAAAAAATAGTTTCGAATTTGCTTTATTACGGCAGACAACCGCACGAATATAGACTTGACTAATTGATGTATCTCTTATTTAACAGCCCATGCGTTGCGCCCCCGTGTTCCACTATAGGAAGTTATCTGATTAGCGGCAACACAGTAACTTTAGACGCAGTGATTCTGTGATGTTCCTGGATGCTGAAAGCACCACGTTTTGTCCGATGTATGGACGAAACTGGAGACTTTGGACCCGTACATGACATGTATCAGTTGTAATTGGTTTATTGTAAAGATATTAAACACAAGTAATGACAAACCTTTTTTTTTCTTTTTTTTTTACAGTTAGTTGTAGCCTTCTCCAGTCATAACAGAATATGGAGATTATGGGCCATTGAGGGAGTAGGGGTCGTTAGTGTATAAAGCCATGTATTAAAAGCCGGCGGGTCAACATTTTGTGACGAAGTATGACAATAAAGGAAGGGCGGTTTGTGACCTCAAACAAACTAGTACGAGAAAAGATATCAGAACACAATAGATGTCTTAACCCCCATCTTCATAGTTTTTTTTTATCCGCAATAGCTAACAACTCCTTCGTAGACGACTTATATTAATGTTATAATATCAGTGCTTAAACCCTTGAAGTTTTGTGGACCTGCTCTTAAGTTAAAAATTATTTTATGAGACGATAACATAAGTAAGAATTGAATCTATTGACGTGTTTACTTTATATTTAGTTTACTTTGTATTGTTTGAATTAGATTAATCAAAAATGAGCGTAATTTATAATAAATTCAACAAAATTTTTACCATCAAAGTAATATTTGTAAAATCGAGAAAACATTGTTATTTTCTCTGAAGTAGTTAACTAATTTAACTAATTTACATTCGATTACATTCGTTGTGTCAGTATTCCAAACACCTAGGGAAAAGGGGTTATGAGAAATTGTGAAGTTGCATAAGAGAAGGGTCTGGGTTTTTGTGACGAAATGTGACGCGGAAAAGGGGGGGGGGGGGGGTACAAGTGGCAAACCGTGCGTGACTTCAAATGGGGACGACCACATCCTCCTGAATGGTTTTTTTTACCTGATGTTCCGTTTTTTGCTAAAGGCAATGGACATGAATATTTCCTCATTGGAGAACGAAGCTGCCGATCGCAGTAAGTGGAGATGCTCCTTACGGTGGCACCGTAGATTGGGTGAAAGAAGCTCTCTCTTTATAAAGGATGTAGCTGTCGTGAAGTCTGATGATTCACAATAACGTCATTCATAACACAAACGGCACGCCATACTTTATAACAGTGTATGCTAGACGGACCAATGAAACGGCGTCCTTATTCGTTTGTTTACAATAGTATTAGGCATTCAACATGGCCAGTCTCAAATCTGTGTGACATTATTGGAATTGGAAGTAAACTACAGCATTATGAGCGAAGTACAGCATAGAAAAGGTCAGTAATTTAACAATAGGACTGTTACTTTATAAGTAGGTGTAAAGACTTCCACGAAAAGCATTATACTAATGGAGAAATCTCTAGTGGAATGCATCGAGATATTAGGCAAGGCGAAATATTTTCTGTTTAGGCTACGCCTATGAAAAGGTGGACGTATGACATATAAAAAGACAATTATCTAGAGACTTCCTTTGCTTTCTGCATCTGAGAGCAGACTGCATGACCATTAACAGTTCGACTGTATGTACTTGAGGGTTACATCCTGTAATTAACGTAACCTTAAAGAGTCAGCCACAACTGAAGGAACTAGTGGTGCGAGCGCCTTTTAAAACTAGAGCGACAGCCACCCAGTACCTACTGCTTGGAGGAAACACAGTTGATCGTTTCTTTCCAGAACAGAAGTGTGACACCCTACAAAAACTCAATTTAAACAGATAAGTGGCCATACAAGGCTGCTGTCCAGTGTACAACAGCATTACCATAAATAAAGAAACTAAAATATAATGATTACAAGTCAGTGCATCTAGACAGGCAACTTCATAGTCAGTAATTAACTGTAAATCAGTAACTGTGAAGAACTTTTATTTATCCTAAAAAACAGACAGTCATAACCAGATTGAGTTCAGCCAGGAAAGAAGAACTATCCTTATAAATTTAAAGACTGCAGTTAGTTGTGAATAGTTAAAAAGGATGTTATTAATTTTGTTTTATAATCAATTTTGAGTTCTGTGAAAATGTTTCACAAAGAAAAGAAAACGTGTACAAAATAAATTGTAAATTTTACCAACAGACTTACTTGGATCATTTAAAATCTACACAATACGTTTTACTATATAATGTTCTCTTGAGAAGTGAGTTGCGTCAAGCGTAGCATAACACTGAGATTGTTTGAATAAAATCACTTGACGAAATAACAGTTTACTTTCACCTATCTCGCGTTTTCACTACTAATTATAAGGTAATAGTTACCTCATTGTTCTGACAACTCTCACCAAGGATGTTGTAGGTGGTGCTGAAAGTTTCTGCTTCAGATGATGATGATTTACTTTGGTAATATCTACTAATGTTTTAAAAATGCTTGGTGAGCTCTTTGTTACGTCAATAACTATTTCTAGCTACACGTCAACACTCTGAGTCTTTACTTCTGCAGTCTACTTCTACATGGTTGTCTCCGCGATCTCTATAAAGTTGATAGTGCTAGCAATAGTATGTATATCCTTTTCATTTGTACCTGGCACCTGTTCTTCTGCTTTCTACGGGAAATAGTCGGGAGGTCATGATTTTGTACAAGTGACAAAAGAGTAAAATGCTGATATCAGCACGTATCTTGTCGTTTCTAACGTCCTAACCGTGTCAGTGCAAGTGTTCTCGTGGAGAAATGTCCAATGTTTATAGTTACTTTGTTACTTGTTCCAGTGCATAAAAGCCACATTGATCGTACATCAGTTGGGTTGAATGCGTAATTGAAACACAGCAACATAAACTTGTAAAAATACATAGATTAGATTCCATAGCACATGGTAATATGTTGTCAGATGACACGAAAATAAGGCAAAGATGCCGTCCGTCAAAGTCTAATTGCAGCGACACTATGAGTCGAATAAATCGACAAAAGGGTAATCATACTTGCTAGATACTTCCCTCTTTCGTGCCCATATAACTCCAAGGTACGTCATCTAGAACTTGCTCAAATAAAACGCCGAAATATCGTGCATCTTACACACAAGCTGAAGCTAGCTTCAAACACTTCCGAACACGTCGAAAGACATAATGGGAAGAGGCCGAAAGTGACCGTTTTTTCTGCTCACGTAGACGCTCTTGTAGACTACTTACTTACTTACTTAGTCGTTCCCCTTCTTCCGTGAGGTGTAGTGGTATGGAAGAGAGAAGCGCCAAACTATTCTATCAGCTGTCTTCTTCCTGGCCTGGTTCCATTCTAGTCCTCGGTCCTTCAAAGATTGTCTAATGTTGTCCTCCCAGCGGACTCTCGGTCTTCCTGGGGGTCTGGATCCCTGGCTCTTTGTTTCCCATGCTTGTCGTGGTAGCCGATCTTCTCCCATTCTGCAGACATGGCCAAACCATCTTAGCTGCACTGTTCTACTTGGGTCTGTAGCGTGTGGCATATTAGGCCCTGACGTATCGTCTAGTTGCGGACCATGTCTCTTCTTGTTACTTCAACCACCTTCCTCAGATACCTCATTTCTGAGGTTTGGATCTGGCTTTTGTGGGTTGTAGTCATTGCCCATGACTCGCATCCATATGTCAAGACGGGGACATAGGTGGAGCGGTATACAGCCATCTTCGTTTTCTTACCAACCTCTCTCTTGCTGAGGAATCCTCGATTTATGGCCTGAAAAAGTCTCCCAGCTGCTGCTTTTCGAGTGGCCAACTCTTCTTTGATGCCTCCCTTTCGGTCTATAATAGCTCCGAGATATTTAAAGTGGTCGACCTGCTCCAGGACCTGTTCTCCCAACTTAATCTGATGTTTTCTTTCTTCTCGTGATATCACCATGGATTTTGTTTTAGAGCTGCTATGACCATCCCTCTCTTCTCCAGCTCTTCCTTCCAGACTTGCAGGTTGGATTGGAGATGTGCCTCTGATTTAGCAATCAGGGCAACATCATCAGCAAATGCCAGCTCTGAAATACAGACCTGTCTCATCTTCCAGTACCCCACTGAATACTTCTTGTTCTCTCCTTACATGCCTTGATGACATCGTCCATGAGGAGTATGAAAAGACAAGGTGACAGGATATCACCTTGTCTTACACCAGTGGTGGTCCTGAACTCTTCTGACTTATGGTTTGCTGTCCTCACATAATTTCTGCAAGACTTGTAGAAGCTCTGTATAGCATGAATCAGAGGTGCTGGAATATTCTTCCTT
The DNA here is from genome assembly GCA_024509875.1 of Oreohelix idahoensis. Taxonomy (NCBI): domain Eukaryota; kingdom Metazoa; phylum Mollusca; class Gastropoda; order Stylommatophora; family Oreohelicidae; genus Oreohelix; species Oreohelix idahoensis. Next base: position 220,534 of record JAMPIV010003360.1, on the reverse strand, counting down.
GCCAAACAGTCCCAAAGTTTGCTCCAGGGGACCCTGTCAAACGCCTTTTCCAGATCTATAAAACAAAGATGGATCTCACTCTTATACTCAAGGGCCTTTTCACTCAGCTGCCTGAGTGTGAAGATTAGGTCTTGAGTACTTCGGTTTGCTCGGAATCCGCACTGGACTTACTCCAATTGTGGCTCAGCTAGGCATCGGAGTCTCTGCTCTAGGATTCTAGAGTAGATTTTACCAGGGACACTGAAAGGGATATGCCTCTGTGGTTTCCACATTGTCGATTGTCACCCTTTTTTGAAAATCGATGTTATGATGGCAATCTCCCAATCCTTTGGTATGGCCTTGTTGCACCATGCTGCCTGTAGGACCCTTAGGAGTAATAGGTCGCCTGATGCTCCCATGTACTTAACCATTTCTGGTGTTATACCATCATGCCCTGCTGCTTTGCCCATCATGATTTTCTCCAGTGCTGCCTTCAGTTCTTCCATCTTTATGTCATCTTCACCATCATTGGTTTTCTCTTCTGTGCTAGTGGTTATCATCGCTCTTGTAGACGCCCATGCGTAATATTTTATTTTAAACGGACGCCATAATTAAATTCAAGAGTGCGGTTTCAATAGCGATGCGTTTTAGTGCTGCTCCCTTTGCGCACAGCGATGCTTTCTCTAGCGAACTTTCTCTACGAAAAAGTTATGTACAAATGGAAGCGTAACACTATTACCTCGATCCGCAGAAAATCTGACAGTTTTTCAAGAAGGATGACCAACCAAACAACATTCTAGAATGCGTGCAGTCAGAGTCATGTCCAAGTTTGGTATATTAATATTAGACAAACATAAAGGTATGTTTTCAGGCACTCGTAAGAAATAAAGAAGTAGAACACTTGGACAACAGAAAACAACAGACGTGAGTGGCTTACCCAGGGTTCGAACCCCGTACCTTCCGTACGACAACTCCGCCTAGCTATACAAGCGAATCACACTGACCCCACGGCCAGCTAGGCATCCCCAAAAAAGGATGCTTTACTGACTAGTCATCAGTGCGAAACACAAAAGACAGCACCGGAAGTATACAGTGGGCAACTCAGCCCATTAATGACGCAATCACTTCTGTTGTTCCCCTATTAACAGTATGTGTCAGTCCAAACAAGACAAAGACCTTGATACTGTGTCCAGTAAATGATAGAAGACTTAAGGACAGTAGTATAGAACAGAGGGTAGGTTTCTGGTATTTGTATAAACATTAATAACACATAAGGAAGGGAAACCCGAGGCCTTTGTGTTATCTTGTGTTTCGCGCTGATGGACTAGTCAGCAAAGCATCCTTTTTTGGGATGCCTAGCTGGCCGTGGGGTCAGTGTGATTCGCTTGTATAGCTAGGCGGAGTTGTCGTACGGAAGGTACGGGGTTCGAACCCTGGGTAAGCCACTCACGTCTGTTGTTTTTCTGTTGTCCAAGTGTTCTACTTCTTTATTTCTTACGAGTGCCTGAAAACATACCTTTATGTTTGTCTAATATTAATTTACTGTTTACAGGCCTCGGGTTTCCCAAGTTTGGTATGTACATCAATCATTAGAAATGTCGTCAAAAGTTGTCTAAGAGATACAATTATTAGTATCTAATGAAAGAATGGTACTAATATGTAAATTAATTTTAGCATGATTAATGTGGATGTCGTGAATGAACTGAACATCCAAGAAATAAATAGCTAATTAAATGATCCTAAAGAAATGTCAAAACTCCGTACATTTAAATAAGTACACGAGACTATTTCTAACATTTGCGAATTTTAAGTTGATTAGTATATAAATGGAATCATTTGATGTCCACAATGTTAGTGATAATTAAAGATAATTAGCACTGTTCGTATCCATCTTTAGTTAGTGTCACTATCCTGAAGATGGTAACCAGTAGACACTTTTCATAGAAAAATGTTCTCCACACCATTTGTATAATGAGTGCAAATCCTCTCAGTGAGAATGTTAATGTGAGTCTTCGTGTTCAGCACAAGAAAATGCAACGTTATCAAAGTTATATTGTCATATGCTGAATCGTCTGACAAAAAATGTTATTGAAAGTGCCATTGTCAACCAGAGAACTTCATGCAGACACATGTTCCTTAGAGTCTCAATAATACTGTCATTTCCGCATACCACCGAGTAGTTAGTATAGTTCATATACATTTGCTGGGTAAATGTCCCTAGACAAATGCAGAATTGCAAGCACACTAGTCCGTGCTGTACAGGTCAAGTAAGATATACAGATACACCCCTGCATAGCAGTCAAATCTTTAAATGGAAATGTCAGAAGATTAAACTGCAGCGTTTTCCGGCTTTGCACATCGGGACAATGTGTCTGCCAAGACGTTAATGTCTCCATTGATTGGGAAACAGAAGAAAGACAGAGCTCGCCAAAGAAACGTTTTGCCATCTGGAAGGTGTGCAGTCTGCCTGGCCTTTGATGCCCTTTGTGTATTTTGAATTGAGGGTCATATCATACCATACTATCAGCAAGGCAGAAGACTGTTGTATACCTGTGATAGCCAGAGAAGCATTCAATCACCAAGTGTACACCTCAGCTCAGGTCTGGGAACCCTAGTGCATGGAAATTGCCAGCCACTGTCTACATCAGATTGACAGCTCGGTGCAGTCAACACAAATAGGTTTTTCAAAGAAAGGACTGATCCAAAATGTATGGTTGACCACACCTAGAAAAGAATTATGATGATACCAGTCTTTGTTAAGATCAATACAAGTGTAAAAACAATATTTAAAGTCACAGTGAATCTCTTAAAAGTTTAAGAACAGTGATTCAAGAACTACTTGTTCAGGACTAGGCAATAGGGAAAGTTGGTATAAGAGACATTTATAATATAAATGACATTTTGTTATAAAGTGATATTTCCAAGAGTAAGGAGTTATTGACACTCTAAATGTAAAACTTTAATTGTGTGTGTTACACATTACGTTTTGCGAATGTCATTATTATTTGTATTGCATACCATCATTCTTATTCCAAAAGAGAATAGAAGACAGTAATGGCAATATAATAGATTGATTAATTCAAAGACCTGAATATTGATAGCATACATTGCTACCCTTTGCTTTCTTGTACTATAAATGTAATAACATTTCACTTAAAATCCCTTTCTTTGTCTTTGTTTTTGGGGTTATTTTAGAGTGCTCTCTAACAGTGTGAGAACCGTCTTATACAACTGCTAATACTTTCACTCAAAGGTACTGAGTGAATTTGCCCATGCACAGATGTGCAAAACCGAGTGATACATTTGTTTTATCTGTCACTGGTGGCAATGATCAATAATAATAATATAGTCGACTGTGGTCATCCCAAGGTTGCTTATTTACTAATCCGGTCGCTCCCCTGCACTTGTCTAGTCTGGCAGGAAATGTGTTACACATTAGTAAATCACACTTCTATCCACAGGTGTCAACATTTGTTCAAGTGAAAGTGATTGATTACCTAATCAGCAAAAGATGGTCGCTGAAGTCCAGACATGACAAGAAATGAGAGAAGGGATTATAAACAATAAATAAGTACAACAATGAGACGGCGTGGAAACAGATCGATGGGGTTGTAGGACATAAGAATCAATCCAAACCCCCTGGCAATACACAAACATAGTGCTGGTAATACAACCATCAAGAAAGGATCATCCAAGCGTAGATAAGTCTCATGGGACTCAAGAACAACTCACGGCTACGTGTATTTCAATTATACATTTAAACTCTACACAAGCAAGTATGATATAATTTCTCCAAAATTAATACAATTACCATACATCATACCCTGTCTAGGATGATTTAATCAAATTTAATATTTAGAGAAAACAATAATTATGATATATTTAGTTTGATTATATTGTCACATGATCAGTAGTTTGAATTAAGGTTGGTATTTTATTTCAAATTGTTGAACAATAATTAATGTAACAATCCCTATTTGTTAAATTTCTATAATATAACTACAGTAGTTCCAAAGGTTGTTATTGCCGGGAGTTGTAGTGAGGATAAGCTCTCACTGCAGATAAAATACTTCTATGGCACGCACCTCAAACAGCCTCTGACAACCAAGTCCAGCTCCCGGCCTTCACGTGTGGCTCAATTTGAGCCCGGCGGAACTGTTTCCACTGACGGGAGAAGGGGCAAAGGCGAGCGACTGGCGCCTTAAAACCAGCAGCTTCGGGCAGATAGGGCTCGTGATTCTTGGTTGGTAGCTTATCTAAGAGAAGGAACTCTGAATTCAAACCACCGCTGCCTTGCGGGAATATCCATTTATGGAATTGGCTTCGGGAGTAAACCCTGAGGATAAATCCGGAGTCGCAGTCCCTAAGGCAGTCTAATGTCGATTCGACATTATTCTGGCAACTCCTGCGACATGGCTGGTACCAAACTGTATCGGCTACTGCTGTTCCTTTGGATCTACCGGCTGTGTGGAGAGAGGGAACATGCTGCATGGGCAACAGCTTGATCTCCATATAACTGTGAGCAAGCTCGCGCCCTGGAGAGGACACTCCAGCTTCACCCTATAGGTGTCGGCAAAACACGGGAAGTAGCAGTTACCGGTTATAAGCATTTTGCCAAATTGGCGTAGGGCATGGCGCCAGGGGCTACTTCCGACAGTGGGAGAGGTTCTAGGATCTCACTGGACAGCTACCGCCCGCTTCAAGCTGGGCAGCCCCCAGTCAATAAGGTGTTGTCCCGCCACTGTCTGCTTTCCCCATTGGGTGCATGAAGATTAGGGTCAAACCCAAACTGTGGACAGAAAATTTTGCACCAAGCAATTATCGAAAAAATAGAAATAAGCAAACTCTCAGATTGGGATGCTGGAACGTCCGGACTATGTTGACTGGACTATCCGAAAACCTACAGGATGTAAACGATGTAAGGAAGACAGCCATAATTAATGATGAGCTTAAACGACTTCAGGTGGATATAGCTGCACTTCAGGAAACGCGCCTGGCGGGCTCTGGAACGGTGAGCGAGAAGGACTACACATTTTATTGGCAAGGGAAAGATCTTAATAAAGCTAGAGAACACGGAGTAGGTTTTGCGGTCAAAAAATCGCTAACTAAAATGGTTGAACCAGGCGAGAATGGATCAGAACGCCTGTTAACGCTCCGCCTGCAAACTAGCACAGGTCCCATCACCCTTGTCAGTGTGTATGCTCCTACTCTGTACTCTGCCTCAGAAGCTAAAGATGAGTTCTACGAGAATCTAACAGCAATTATCAAAAGCATACCTAGGCAAGAACAGCTTGTTCTCCTTGGTGACTTTAACGCTAGAGTGGGTGCCGATAATGTTTCATGGCCTTCATGTCTGGGCAGGTTTGGTATTGGCAAGATGAATGAAAATGGGCAACGGCTCTTAGAGTTGTGCGTCCACCATGACCTCTGCGTGACCAACACCTACTTTCAGACAAAACCCCAGCATAAGGTGTCATGGAGACACCCACGATCCAAGCACTGGCACCAACTTGACCTGATTCTCGTCAGAAGGCCACTCCTCAGGTCTGTGCTCTCCACGCGCTCGTACCATAGTGCAGACTGTGATACAGATCACTCCTTGGTTTGCTGCAAAATCAGAGCACAACCAAGAAAACTCTATCGTGTCAGACATGAAGGGAAACCACGCATTGATACCAGCAAGATGTCAGACCCTTTCATGATCGCTCAATTCACTGCGACCTTCGAGAAAGTGCTCAGTAGCCCTCAGCATGGTGATACTATTACAGAGAACTGGGAGCATCTACGGAACACCATTCAAAGTACTGCACTTGCCACCTTTGGTAAGAAAACAGCAAAGTCAAATGACTGGTTTGATGCTTCATCAGATGTGATGGCACCTGTCATTGAAGCTAAGCGCAGTGCTATGAATGAATACAAACGTTCACCGAGTGCCAGAACCCTACAGATCCTGAGGGCTACGAGAAGCAAAGTTCAACAAACTGCTCGACGCTGTGCAAATGACTACTGGCTCCATCTCAGTGAGAGCATCCAGATCGCAGCGCAAACAGGCAACATTAGACAAATGTATGACGGTATAAAGAAAGCACTTGGCCCCCATAAAAGTAAGACGGCACCGCTAAAAACCATCAGCGGAGAGAAGCTAACCGATAAGGGTAAGCAGATGGAGAGGTGGGTCGAGCACTACTCTGAGCTTTACGCTAGAGACAATACCGTTACGCCTGCAGCCCTTGATGGTGTCAACAGTCTGCCAACTATGGAGGAGCTGGATGCCGAACCAACATTAGAGGAACTCAGCAAGGCCATTGATAGCTTGGCCTCTGGCAAAGCACCAGGCAGTGATGGGATTCCTCCTGATTTAATCAAATGCTGTAAGAGCACGCTATTACATCCCCTGCATAGGATACTGTGCCAGTGCTGGGAAGAGACAACTATTCCTCAAGACATGCGAGATGCCAAGATTGTAACACTGTATAAAAATAAAGGAGACAGAAGTAATTGCAATAACTACAGAGGCATCTCTCTTCTTAGTATTGTTGGTAAGGTTTTTGCCAAAGTCATCTTAATGCGATTACACAAGTTAGCTGAGCGCATATATCCAGAGGCACAGTGTGGATTCCGAGCTGGCAGATCAACAACAGACATGATCTTCTCTCTCCGCCAGCTTCAGGAAAAATCAAGAGAGCAGAAAAGACCATTATATATCGCCTTTATAGACCTCACAAAAGCATTTGACCTGGTTAGTAGGGATGGACTCTTTAAAATCCTCCTGAAAATAGGCTGCCCTTCTAAAATGCTGGAAATGATAAAGTCATTCCATGACGGCATGAAGGGAACAGTCCAATATGCTGGAAGCACGTCACAGCCCTTTGATATACGAAGTGGCGTTAAACAAGGCTGTGTTCTGGCTCCGACCCTCTTCGGAATCTTCTTTGCCTTACTCTTGAAACATGCATTCAGAGATGCAACTGAAGGAATATGCCTTCACACTAGGTCAGATGGCCGTCTGTTTAATCTTTCAAGGCTGAAGGCAAAAACAAAAATCAGAAGGGTCACTATAAGAGACTTGTTGTTCGCTGATGATGCTGCAGTCGTCACTCAAAGCCAACAGGAGCTTCAGAGCTTGATGAATCGCTTCACTAAAGCATGCAAGGACTTTGGCCTCACAATAAGTCTAAAGAAAACGAATGTGCTGAGTCAGGATGTGGGTGCTGCACCAGTTATCACTATCGATAACTATGAATTGGCAGTGGTGCACCACTTCACATACCTAGGGTCTACCATCAATGACAAACTCTCACTGGATACAGAAATCGACAGCCGCATTGGCAAAGCTGCAGCTACCTTTGCCCGCCTCACATCGCGTGTTTGGGGAAACTCTAAACTCACAATGAAGACCAAAGCTGCGGTATATAATGCCTGCGTCCCAGCACACTCCTATATGGCAGCGAGACCTGGACGACCTATGCTAAGCAAGAAAGAAGGCTCAATACCTTCCATTTGCGGTGTCTACGCCGCATCCTCGGCATCTCGTGGAAAGATAAAGTGACAAATGTCGAGGTGTTGTCACGTGCTGGCCTTCAAAGTATGTATACGCTTCTTAGACAGCGCAGACTTCGCTGGCGTGGCCATGTTCGCCGCATGGAAGATGGTCGCATCCCAAAAGATATCTTCTACGGACAATTAGCAGATGGCAAGAGAACAGTTGGGCGACCACAGCTGAGGTTCAAAGATGTGTGCAAGAGAGATATTAGGGCACTGGACATGGATCCAGCAACATGGGAGGATAAAGCTGCCGATCGCACTAAGTGGCGATGCTATTTACGGCGCCACCTCAGATTGGGCGAAGAGAGGCTCACACAAGAAGCAGAGGTGAGGAGAAAACGTCGAAAGGAGCACCAGGAAAATAAGCAGCCGAGGGCTGTCACCTCAGGGGCGCATTCCCATAGTCAGTTATGACTGAAGGGGCTTGTTGCGTGATAAATTCTCGCAACATCGTTTTATTTCAATATCTGTTTTATAACGCAAGGGCAACAACTGCTTGTAATTTATAGTCACTTTTCTCGGTAAGCATTTGTCTTCTCGCGTTGGTATCGAATGCAGTTAACTTTTGAGCTGTGGTCATTTTTGCGCTGGACTGCGCATGACTTGTCTTGTTTTTTGTCGATCGGTTTCCGCCCACCACTAGTGGGAGTGAGCGATTTGGAATGGCGAAAGAGATGCCTCGTTGAAGAGGGGATCTCCGCTTTCTTTTGTTCTGTCAGGGATGTGTAGTCCTCTTATGGATATTTCGTTTAGTCGAGATAATACCTCTAGTGTTTTCCCACATGTCGGGAGGCGTGATATTTCTGTGTATTTCATGAAAGCAAGGTAAATTGACTTTTTCATTAACTCTATCGATTTTGGGTCGTGAGCGATTTCGATTCATAGCCTGTCTCCGAAAGTCGTCGTCACGAGATGTTCTTGCCCAGCTCACATGTCGCTGCATTGTACTGCATCGGTTGATGCATGTACCAAGGACCATTACTTGCTACTTTGTTAAATGAACTAGGTTTAGAAAACCTTTATTATCTAGAGGATATTTTTGAGGACATTATTTATACTTCGGCAGACGTGTCTGTCTTGCTGAAGTCAAACTAAGGAGAGTGAACTGATCTCATACATCTGGTTATCTCCTGGCTGTTATAGAAAAGGATGGAGTTTTTCACCTGACTACATTTACAGCACTATGAAATATAACATGCATCTGACTCATCATTGTAATGCTGTCTACCGTCTATTGCTGTATTGAATGTTGCTGTGATAATGACTGTTTGATGTGCCTACACATTTGCGTAACCATTTTGTCACTGTGGCGTCCACAATAAATAATGAAGAAAAACGTCAACGGCTGTTTCAAGACTCATTGACTTTATACGTCGTGAGTTTACTGACGTCCTATGTGGATTGCCCTGTTATTGTTGTATGAACATTGTTTTGACTGAACACATCTACACACTACACAAAACCAGACATGCGGATACCATCCATCATCATATGGCATCACGCATCATTTGGTGGCCATAAGCTGGTTTGATTCTGGTACTAGCAAACACGGGGTCCCTTACCCACTTCATTTTCAACAAGAATTCATCAGCATCCTTCAAGAAATTAACATTCTTCAATACAGTCAACATCTTCAAAATTTTCAAAGTACTCGGCGTTGCCCGGTAAAAGTCAAAATTTCAACTTTTTGACGGAAACAAGAATTTGACAGTACCCGGCGTTGTTACATGTTGCCGGATAACTCGGACTGCTGTTATCTTTTACGCAAGTCAAGCAAGTTGCTGCTGTCAAGGTTCCAGTGCTGTCGTTTTTTGAGAAGGTCAAGTGCCGGTTGAAACGGGTTGTTTTCTGAAGAAGGCCAAGTACCGATTTCCATCAACTTACTTTTGGATTAGAAGGTCAAGTGCCGAAACAACTCAACACACAGTATTTCAGAAGCTCTTGTACCATCGTGTTAGCAGTGGAAGCAGTTCAGATGTGCCATCATCGTTGGAGCTTCGCTCTTTAGGACGTTGATTGACATCCGTTTTTCTGCTGTTCTACGATTGGAAGCCTATAAGTTAAGTGGCCTGTTTGTATGTAAACTGTGCCCTTATACTTCTGCTGAGTCTTCTGTGTATCATCTCATTCTATATGTTATATGTTATATGTTATTTGTATATTTATATGTTTATATTTCAGCGGGTTCTCGGTTGGGTGGTGTCTCTGTTAGATTATGCCACGTCATAGAGGTCGTCTATTGTGAGCGTTTTCTGTAGGGTTTGCAAATTTCCGATACTGGAATTTGCTAAGCGACTTCTGTTGCTATTTATGTTAGCTGTGATGACATGTTTTAATATTGTTTTCGTTATTATTTCGCATTCTTTAGTTTTGTTTTGATTTGTTTGTATTTGTTAGCCTACTCTTGTCTATAATTTAGTTTCATACAACATTTTTGTTTATACACTGTGGTGTCATGTATTTTGTTTAATTCTATCGCAGATATCGTCACATTTTTTGTGATATTTCATTAATTTCTGCTTTATTTTTAGTTGATTTCTGCGAAAGTTTTTGTATTGTTGCTGATCTTTGTTATTGTTTACATTGTTATTGTTTACATTGTTTGTATTGTTTACATTTTCAATGTTTACATTCTGCATGTGTTTACATAGTCATTGTTTACAGTTATAGTAATTAGTTAATGGGCTATGCTAATGCACTGTTACTACTACACTGATGATAAATGAATGATGAATAGTGTCGTGCACTATTGAATGAGAAGTGCACTTATGATCAAGAATTGAGTGCTGATATTTCATATACAAGTTCTTTGATTGGAGACTTGTTTCCCACAGAGACTGGGATAATATAATGTGATGTGAATATACAAGTGCTTAATTAAGACTTGTTACACTTAGGTTTGAAATAAATTAGTTAATTATTTCAGGTTTTGGACTCATATGTTAGACAACATGTCTACATTTGAGCACTTTATTGAGCAGGGTAAATTGCTTGGGAAGACTGGTGATAAGTTAGAAGAATTTGCAACTGCTCGATATGATAAAGCAATGGAAGCTGAACAAAAGAAACTGCATATGGAAGCTGAACAAAAGAAACTGCAGATGCAGGTGGATGAAAAGAGATTCCAAATGGAAATGGAAAAACAAAAAAGGGAATCAGAAGCTGAGGAAAGAAAGCTACAGCTAGAGGCTGAGAATAAAAGACTTGAAAAAGAAGCTGAAAATAAAAGACTTGAAAAAGAAGCTGAAAATGAAGGACTTCAAATGCAGGCTCAAGCTGAAGAAAGGAAGTTACAAAGAGAGTCTGATGAGAGGAAAGCAAAAATGGAACATGAAGAAAAACTCTTAGCTTTAGAGTTGGAGAAATTGAAATTGACGAGCATGAGTAATGGTAATGATTCAAACAAGGGTTCATCTTCTGGTAAGGCTAATAATGATACTTTTAAGATTAAGTTACCAACATTTAGTCCTTCCAGTGATGACATAATGTTCTATCTGGACAGATTTGAACAAGCATGTACAGCTCATAACATAGACAAAGCAAAATATGTTTATCAGTTATCAGGGATACTGACAGGTAAAGCTCTAAGTATATTAAATATGGTGGATGAACCTGACAAGAACAATTATGAGGTTGTCAGGGCCGCTTTGTTAAAGAAATATCAGCTTAACGAAGACGGCTATCGTCTACAATTTAAAAACATGTTACCTGAAAATGGAGTTGAATTCTCCGAGTTTATTGCAAGAATACGCATTACTTTCTCACGATGGGTTGAACTATCTAAGACGGAAAAAACTTATGAAGGACTTATGGACTTAATACTTAGAGACAAAGTCATGTCGTCTGTCAATGAGTCTTTCCTTGCTTTCCTTCATGAACGTAAACCTAAAACAATAAAAGAAATGGAAGATTTCTGTTGCCAATACGTAACTGCGCACCCACACATAACCATGGGTAACTCTAAGGTGAAAGAAGGTTTACCAGTTGCTTCGGCAGCTCCGTATGGTCAAAACTTTGCTCGTAGATCCCAACAAAATTTTGATAGAAAGAGTAGCGGTAATTTCTGTCAAAATCATGGAAATCAATTTCATGGTGATTCTTCTTCGAAGAATTGGAGACAACCTGATAGTACTCGTTACTATCACCCTAATAATTATAAGCATTTCAAAAGAGGATATGGTAATAGAGGTTATTCCTGCCGAAGACCTCAGAACCAAACAAATAGATGTTCGCATCAATGTGAACATGATAGTAATCGTGGAAACTGGAATTCGAACCAGGATAACAATTACAATAGAGACAATAATAACTGCAGAGATAATAATAACTCTGATAACTTCAGAGGTAATAATAGTCGGGGTAGATCTCAACACAAAAAAAAGAGATATCAGCAGGCTAATGCTGTACAACAGGAAACTGAGGGAGCCTGTAATCATGTTGTTGATAGTAAAAACTTTGACGCTGTCACTGGTTCTGCTTTTGACTTTGAGAGAGCAAACAAATGCCCCCAATGCAGTACTTTATTCGAACCGGGTACCATAACTACTTTGAGTTGTGGTCACCCACTTCCCGCTCTTCCTGCTGCTGTTGCGCATGACGGGAGGGGTTCTTTAATTCTACATAAGGGTCTTGTTAATGATACTCCGGTCTCACTACTTTTCGATTCCGGATGCACCACTATTGGTGTTAGACAATCGCTTGTAGATCCATCTTGTGCTACAGGAAGGGTTATTAAATGTGTCACATTTGGCGGCACTCTAGAAAAATATCCTACTGCTGTAATTCGCATTGCCACTCCTTTCTTTACTGGAGATGTGCATGCTTGTCTCTTACCTAATCCTATTGCGGACCTTATTATTGGTCGTATTCACGGAGTTAGGGAGTGTACCCCACAGCAGATTGCTGCTTGGGAAGATAATAACATGCAAGCTACAAATGCAGTAGTTACAAGAGCACAAGCTCTACAAACACCCGAAACTTCACTGAATAGTGATAATGAAGTTGATAGCCAAGATAGTCACTTAGTAATCACTCGTGACTCTTTCATAAAATTGCAAGAAGAAGATCCTTCTTTAAAAAAATTCTTCGTTCTTGCGAAGAAAGGTGATCCGAATCAGGATACAAATAGAAAATCTTGGATTGCAATGAGAAACGGCGTACTTGTACGTATGGTACAAGATTCGACTACGTCGGCACATTCGCAAATTCTTGTTCCCAAGAGCATGAGAGTCCAAATATTACAACATGCTCATGACTCGCAATGTGCTGGACATATGGGTTTTGCCCGTACGAAGTCGAGAGTCCTTGCGGCTTTCTTTTGGCCTTTTGTCAATAAGGACATTCGTATTTACTGCCGATCATGCAAGGTATGTCAGGAGGTCAAATCTAGAGGACCACGACATGCTGCGCCTATCCAGGCTGCTGACATTCCTATTCGGCCGTTTCAGAAAATGGCCATAGATATTATTGGCCCTTTTAAGGTCAAGTCGGCCAGAGGACATCAGTTTATCCTTACATGTGTCGATATGTGCACACGTTGGCCAGAGGCTATTCCTCTTAAGAGCATATCTACTACAGATATCGCAGATGCTCTTTGGTTGATATTTTCTCGCTTGGGGTTCCCCAGAGAAATATTGTCAGACCATGGCACTCAACTCATATCTGACACTATGTCACAGGTAATGTCTACCTTACATATTGAACGATCTCTCAGTAGTATCTACCATCCTATGTCTAATGGGTTAGTTGAGCGTCTGAATAGAACGCTCAAGACTTTGCTTGGTAAGATAACTGAAGATCATCCTCAAGATTGGGACAGGGTTTTACCCGCGGCTCTCTTTGCCTATAGAGAAGTCCCTAATGAACACACAGGATTTTCTCCCTTCGAACTTGTCTTTGGCGCGCGTCCACGCGGCCCTATGTCTTTATTACACGATCTCATCACTGCCGATGATATTAGCGATGAAACTCAATCCTCATATGAGTATGTCATTGCTCTTAGACAAAAGATCATTGAGGCATGTAAGCTAGCAACTGCTTCATCAGAAATTGCTAAAGAGAAGGCAAGGCAGTTTGCTAACAAGAATAGATGTCTACGACAACTTTGTCCAGGTGACAAAGCATTCGTCCTACTCCCCAGTAGGGAAAATAGACTTCTTATTGCATGGAAAGGTCCGTATGCAATAGTCTCTCGGATTTCCGATGTTGACTATGTGGTCGATATTGATGGAAAGCATAAAACTTTCCACATAAACATGCTTTCGGAATTTCACGAACGTCCGGACTATTTGCTGCCTATTTTCCAGGCAACGGATGATGCTCCTGCACCTCACGGTCATTATTCATCCCTGTCTGTCATTCAGGATGAGGAAGCTACCTTCTCTGATGTCAACCTTCCCCTTCCAGTGGTTCCATTACATTCCACGGAATCTTGGAAAAACGTTTCTGTTTCTCCTAATCTTTCTGGTGACGAACATCGACAAGTCTCGTCGATGTTACAAACATTTCAGGATGTTCTCACTGACATTCCTGGACACACAGATGTCATAGAACATGACATAATTCTTACCGACAATAATCCAATTAGGGTTAGGCCGTATCCTATTCCTATACACTTTCAGTCGCAAGTGGAAAAGGAATTGGATGAAATGATTCAATTAAATATAATTGAACCATCGACTTCACCATATTCTTCTTCCATGGTTATTGTCCGGAAGAAGGATAAGAACATACGAATTTGCGTTGATTATCGCAAATTGAATCAGGTCACAAAGTTCGACGCTGAACCGATGCCTTTGTTAGAAGATCTACTGATTAGACTTTCTAATTCTAGATTCTTCACTAAACTTGACTTGTCTAAAGGTTATTGGCAAGTGCCTTTAGCAGAGCATGCCAAACCTCTTACTGCTTTTTCTACACCTAGGGGTCTATTTCAATGGAATGTTATGCCTTTTGGTCTCATGAACGCCCCTGCCACTTTCGTTCGCATGATGCGTCGAATTCTGTCACATCGTTCGGATGTCATCGCATACTTAGATGACATCTGTCTCTTCAGTGATACCTGGGAAGATCACTATTTAGGGTTATATGACTTACTGTCCACTCTACGTGAGAATAATTTGACAGCAAAACCTTCTAAAGCTTTTGTTGGTTTTGGTGAAATCTCTTTCCTGGGTCATCGTGTTGGTCATGGTCTCTTGAAGACAGAAGACCACAATACTTCCAAAATACTGAACATCTCTGTTCCTAAAACGAAGAAACAAGTTAGGAGTCTCTTAGGTTTAATTCAATTTTATGGGAGATTTATTCCAAATTTATCTTCGATCATGGCACCTCTCTCAACATTGTTGAAGAAAGGTTCGCCTAATCTGGTCCGTTGGTCTGAAGAATGCCAATCTTCACTAGACCAAATCAAGAATATATTTTCTTCTCCTCCCATCTTAAGATTACCTACTCTTGATAGGACTTTTGTTCTTCGGAGTGATGCTTCATCCACTGGGATTGGAGCAGCACTGATGCAAGAATATGCAAATACTCTGCATCCTGTTATGTACATTTCTAGAAAACTAAATGCGGCAGAGAGGAACTACTCGGTTTTAGACCGTGAGTTGTTAGCGATGGTTTGGTCAATTCTAAAGCTACAAAGATTCCTCCTGGGCGCACATTTCATTCTAGAGACTGATCAGAAAGCTCTTACAGCTATTCAGACTAAGAATTTGAAGAGTTCGAGATCCACTCGATATGCTATAGCTCTTCAACCTTTTCACTTCACGGTACGAGCTATCCGTGGTGCGGATAATGTGATGGCTGACATTTTGTCTAGATGCCCACATGACTCCAACTAATACTTCTGTCCTATATTTCCATATATTACAGAGTCATAACACACCTATATTTCTACAATAGATTAGCACATCTGTACTTACTTTATATGTACACACTATCGTGCTTTGTTGTCATCTTCTTCTGTTCGTTTTTTAAGATGATAGAGGAGGACTGAGTAGTTAATATAAGGGCCGTTAGTTTACTAAACAGCCACAATTATTAATAATGTATTGTACCTTATGAAGCATATTAGTTATTAATTAGCATTATATTGCTTGTACTTTCTCAGAATGTCATTGTTGAGCTGAGGACTTACCTTATACGAGTTCTAGATTGTGTACTTACCCTCGGAATACCAGAGCATATGTCCTGGATCGTCATGTAGTTTAACTTTACTATGTACTTATGTCATTACATGTCAAAGAATGTACTATTTAAATTTTCCTATCAGATTTGTACATCCATTTTTAAAGACAATATTAGAGTATGCTGTTTAATGATGATTATAGTAACTTGCATACGTATATTGTGTTTACATGCTAACGTGATGTGTGTTGGTGACACCTCCCCGATGTGAATATTTTTTGAGACATATTTATTTTTCTGTTGAGGTATATCCTCACCAGACACTCTATAATTAGCCTATTGTTTGGCAATTTAATTAATTATCAGCGCATAATTCGTGCGTTTTGAGCCGCTTATCGCTTGCTCTTTGATATTGAAAAAAAAATATGTTCCACATTTTTTTTTTATCGGGAGGAGGTGGTGATATGTTGCGTGATAAATTCTCGCAACATCGTTTTATTTCAATATCTGTTTTATAACGCAAGGGCAACAACTGCTTGAAATCTATAGTCACTTTTCTCGGTAAGCATTTGTCTTCTCGCGTTGGTATCGAATGCAGTTAACTTTTGAGCTGTGGTCATTTTTGCGCTGGACTGCGCATGACTTGTCTTGCTTCTTGGTCGATCGGTTTCCGCCCACCACTAGTGGAGTGAGCGATTTGGAATGGCGAAAGAGATGCCTCGTTGAAGAGGGGATCTCCGCTATTTTTTGTTCTGTCAGGGATGTGTAGTCCTCTTATGGATATTTCGTTTATTCGAGATAATACCTCTAGTGTTTTCCCACATGTCGGGAGGCGTGATATTTCTGTGTATTTCATGAAAGCAAGGTAAATTGACTTTTTCATTAACTCTATCGATTTTGGGTCGTGAGCGATTTCGATTCATAGCCTGTCTCCGAAAGTCATCGCCACGAGATGTTTTTTCCCAGCTCACATGTCGCTGCATTGTACTGCATCGGTTGATGCATGTACCAAGGACCATTACTTGCTACTTTGTTAAATGAACTAGGTTTAGAAAACCTTTATTATCTAGAGGATATTTTTGAGGACATTATTTATACTTCGGCAGACGTGTCTGTCTTGCTGAAGTCAAACTAAGGAGAGTGAACTGATCTCATACATCTGGTTATCTCCTGGCTGTTATAGAAAAGGATGGAGTTTTTCACCTGACTACATTTACAGCACTTGAAATATAACATGCATCTGACTCATCATTGTAATGCTGTCTACCGTCTATTGCTGTATTGAATGTTGCTGTGATAATGACTGTTTGATGTGCCTACACATTTGCGTAACCATTTTGTCACTGTGGCGTCCACAATAAATAATGAAGAAAAACGTCAACGGCTGTTTCAAGACTCATTGACTTTATACGTCGTGAGTTTACTGACGTCCTATGTGGATTGCCCTGTTATTGTTGCATGAACATTGTTTTGACTGAACACATCTACACACTACACAAAACCAGACATGCGGATGCCATCCATCATCATATGGCATCACGCATCAGGGCTATTATTATTATTATAACTACAGAGTAGTGTCCCATTCATAATTTGAGGTTGTAAAAGTTATGTTGTCATTATTTAATACCCATCTTATTAATAGAACACATTTCACAAATCCTCGACTCTATACCTTAATTTCAACTACATTCTAATCCTCCACTACAGGATTAGGTAGGCTGCATTGTAGGGTCACAGTCTATCAGAACTAATTTTCTGACCGGATCCAAATGCAATGGTCTCAGATAATCCGGGAATAGCTATATATATATATATATATATATATATATATATATATATATATATATATATATATATATATATATATATATATATATATACACATACATATGTTCTTCTTCTTCTTTGATCCTTAACCGCCGACCGTCAAAGCAGTCAGTGGCCATTACGCCTGGTGGCATCTTGTAGGGCAACAACAAATTGATTCCACTTTGCTCGGTCGGCGGCCATCCTTCGTACAGTGCCCCAACTCTGGTTCATTCTTTGCATTTCAGCCTCCACAGTCCTCCGCCAAGTTGTTTTTGGTCGGCCTCTCTTTCGTTTTCCTTCAGGGGTCCATAGCATAGCTGTTCTTGTGATGGCATCGGGGTCTCTTCTGAGGACATGGCCAACCCAGCTCCAACGTCTGCCAGCTATGATGGTGTGCATGTCCTCTTGCTTGCTCCGAGTAAGCAGATCTTGGTTGGTGATGGTATTTGGCCAAAAGATTCGGAGAATTTTTCTTAGGCATGTTGTGTGAAAAGAGGTCAATTTCGACATTTCCTTCTCTGTAACTCTCCAGCTCTCCGCTAAATACATACATATACAGGTATATATATATTTACAGTGTCAGATTGACAGACAATTATGACGCAGATATAAATGTACTTTTTACAATAACATAACTTGGAAGAATTAAAACCGACCATACGTGGCGGTTGATGGTGAGAGACGATATGTTTCAAGGCTTTATTGATGGCGCATTCGCCAGATGTAAAACGCATGTACAAGTTTAACATGGCAGGTAAGCACTCAACTACACACAAGATTATTACATTGAAAGATATATATAGCTTTATAAAAGAATGAGCTAAAACCTACGCTTGTTTTACAAATTATATTTGTTTAAGACACAAGCCGGAAAACAATTTAAAATTATTAAAATATAAATATTTTACGTAAAGCATAAACAATGGTACACGTTTCGCATTATACATTTACATTAGTAATTGGACAAAAGTGGTTTGCAATAAATACATGCCCTAAATATTAATTTCTTGTTTTTGTGCAGATTCTCTCCCGTTACCACACAAAAAATACAGCAATAAATTACCCTTTAAAAGAAACGTGCTCACACATTCACTGCATAAACAAAACGTAAAGTTATTTCCTCCCCCCCCCCCCCCCCCCACACACACCCCATTATAGAGCAGTGCTCAGAATGGCAGAGACAGGTGCACATTAAGGTGGTGTACTACAGTGAAAACTAACTTTTGTTCTAATAACATTTTCAAACTTTTTATGTGCTCAATAGACACAGTGTATCTCCATCAACCAAATTCTACAGTTTATTTTGTTTTAAAAAATGTGGTTACCATGGTAACCAAAAAAACAAACAACCGCCATATTGTGTTTTCACCAATTTTCGAGAGCTAAAAACGTATATGTCCCATTGAACAAACTTTATCAAATTGCACACACATGTTGTGACTGGCAATTAAAACAATTTGTCACATGATTTTTTTGATAAGTTTAAAATTATATTTTTAATGATTTTTTTTTTTTTTAAAAACTTTATTTGTAAGAAAAAAATATAATAAAAATATTTAAAAAAATTATCAAAGCAAATTACCAAAATATCAAAAACGCAGATATGTTACTTTAAAGATATAGATGTGTACTACATGCATGCCAAATTTGAGACTACTCTGTTAGTTAGTTTGTTAGTAATAACATTTTTTGTTAATAAAATGTTAGTTTTAAGAAAAATGCATTTTACTCACCGAGTGCCTTGTCTTGTCCAATATACTCCATTCTGGCGGGCTGAATGTGTTTAAAATCCTCCAGGACTATATGCTGCACCTCCTTCAGCTTCCTGCAGCTCCTCCTCTCGCCTTTGTCTTGCCTCTTGGCTAATTTTTCTTCTTTTTACAAGTTTGTCAGCCTCATGTTTTTGGCTGTTGGCCAGACGTTTCCTCAATCGCACCTGTCCAAGGCGTATTGAGTTTGTTACAGATGCTCGACCATACAGTTTTTTTTTATTTCTGCACTGGCTGATGGACCAAAGTTGAACTCTCCAACGGCCACAAGGACACTGAATTTGGCTTTTTTTAATTACACAAATTTCCGCTTGCTGCAACGACTCCATATAACATTGTGTAGGCTTTCATTTGCATTTTGCGTTGCACCTAGCTCACAACGCTTGAGCAGAAGCTAATCAGTAAGACGCTCATAAAAAGGGGCTAAGTGCTTATGGAGCAGGTTGTAAAGGTAAAGGTAAAGGAACCCGTTACACGCCCATTGAGGCATATTGGGAATATGGTGTTAGGCCCATATTATCTTGACCGTCGGCACACTAGGGGTGATGTGGTCGGCATCACGCCGGCCGCCTTAACCTTCCCAGAGTTGCTCTGGTACCCATTTGGGGCTGGGTCGACCCAGGAGCCGTTTGTGGCCTAAAAAATTCTCACCTCATCTGGGGATCGAACCATAGACTACTGCGCTGCGAAGCCAGTGCACTAACCACTATGCTACAGCGGCAGCTTCTCCTTTGGCGATGGACGCCTGATAGAAACATTAGCAGTCTTTGCCTGGCGGACACAAATTATGTTGGGGTTTGTCGTTTGTCGAATACCCATGGTAGAGAGAAGCCATGATGGCTTGTTTCATCTCTGGGGCTGTACTATGCTTGCGGATGGCCCTGGTGTAGTAAATACACAATTTTCGTATGACATTTTGGGTTAGACGACTACGGCCATTTCCCCCAAGGGTGACTTTTTGTTTCCTGCAGTCAGTAATCAGTGTCCTCAGTCCAGTGCCTAATCACTTTGCAACATGGTTGACGCACTCTTCTTTGGTTATGCCAACTTCTGATCCTAACGGTTTGATGTCGCAGAGTCTGTTGTAGGCCTTGGAATTGCCATCTGAAACCAAAACAGTGTAGCGTAGCTTGTGATTTGCCACTGAACGAAGAAAGAGAACTTCACAGGCTTTTACCTCTATCATTCCGGCTGACCCTTCGTAATTACGGCAGCAGTCCTTCTGATGCTCTGCTTTCCATTTTTCAAATTTGTCAGGCAGATTGTTCAGTTGCCACTGTCCAGTATTCTCACAGGTGTGACAGAGGGAAGACATAACATGATTATCGATGACCATGCCAGTCAAGATGTCGATAACACTGCCAACACCTATCAGTGACTTATGACCTCTAGTTAGCCATGTTGCATCAAAGCTGACAGCGATGTCAATGACTTCTTTTTTTATTAATAGTATGATGCTGACTCTTAGCGTGCTCAGCTCGGACGATGCTGACGGAACGTTGAAATACTGTAGAGTGTATGGTATCCAAATGATCAAAAATTTTTATCTGCATATTTATGAAATGTTTACTGATGCAGGCCAGGGAGGTCTAGGTTCTCACAGAAGAGATTGAACGTAGATGGGCCCATTCCAGACATGAGGGCACCAAGAACAGCAAATTTGTTGATTGTATGTCCACAAGGGCCACGGCATTCTGGTTCCCTCTCGGATGTGTACGTTCTAGAAATTGCTTTTTCACATGTGTGACACACAACTTCCAGGAAGAGAGAGAAACCCTTAGACTTGGTGTTGTCAGTTCTAGTTTGTAATGTGCTTTGTTTACACACATTGCAACACACATGTTTAAGAAAGTTGTTGAAGAAAGAAATGTCCACAATGGTTTTGTACGTAGGTTTAGGCTGGGCGCAGACATTATTATGAGATGCAACATTCTTGCTCGTGCTAAAGTTAATTTTTATATCAGATCGACTTGGGCCAGTGGCAAACAGCACTACTGGATCAGCAATTTGAACTATAGGCCTATCGGATACTGGTATGCAGAAATTCAATGTTGAGACTACATTAGTTTGTTTATTATTCACCGCTGATTCTGTCTTACCAAATCCATTGCTAGAAATTACATACTGTCGACGCGACCTGGCAGCAGATACTTCTTTGATCTCTTACCTATTCATCCCATTTTGAAGTAATAGAACACAATTCACTGAAATTTAAACAAGAGAAAAATATCGAACACCAAGTTACGCGCAACGAACAATTATTTTATGTACGGGCGGAAATAGCTGTTGTTATCTTCCACATTTGCGCACGCAGCCAAAATGTTGTTATGACCAATCAAAACAAGTGTTTACGTTTGCATCTTCAATGGGTCGGGAATGAGGGCATGAGGTCATCACGTGACCACTCCTTATAAGGAAAATAGCGTAAAATTACGAAAATTGTCAAACACACATCACTCAGAGCTATGAGAAAAAATAGTTTCGAATTTGCTTTATTACGGCAGACAACCGCAGGATTATAGACTTGACTAATTGATGTATCTCTTATTTAACAGCCCAGGCGTTTCGCCCCAGTGTTCTACTATAGGAAGTTATCTGACTAGCTGCAACGCAGTAACTTTAGACGCAGCGATTCTAGGATGTTTTTGGATGCTGAAAGCACCACGTTTTGTCCGATGTATGGACGAAACTGGAGACTTTGGACCCGTACATGACATGTATCAGTTGTAAGTGGTTTAATGTAAAGATATTAAACACAAGTAATGACAAACCTTTTTTTTTCTGTTTTTTTTTTACAGTTAGTTGTAACCTTCTCCAGTCCTAACAGAAAATGGAGATTATGGGCCATTGAGGGAGTAGGGGTCGTTAGTGTATAAAGCCACGTATTAAAAGCCGGCGGGTCAACATTTTGTGACGAAGTATGACAATAAAGGAAGGGCGGTTTGTGACCTCAAACAAACTAATACGAGAAAAGATATCAGAACACAATAGGTGTCGGAACCCCCATCTTCATAGTCTATTTTTATCCGCAATAGCTAACAACTCCTTCGTAGACGACTTATATTAATGTTATAATTTCAGTGTTTAAACCCTTGAAGTTTTGTGGACTTGCTCTTAAGTTAAAAATTATTTTATGAGACGATAACATAAGTAAGAATTGAATCTATTGATGTGTTTACTTTATATTTAGTTTACTTTGTATTGTTTGAATTAGATTAATCAAAAATGAGCGTAATTTATAACAAATTCCACAAAATTTTTACCATCAAAGTAATATTTGTAAAATCGAGAAAACATTGTTATTTTCTCTGAACTAGTTAACTAATTTAACTAATTTACATTCGATTACATTCGTTGTGTCAGTATTCCAAACACCTGGGGAAAGGGGTTATGAGATTTGTGAAGTTGCATAAGAGAAGGGTCTGGGTTTTTGTGACGAAATGTGACGCGGAAAAGGGGGTGGGGGGGTTACAAGTGGCAAACCTTGCGTGACTTCAAATGGGGACGACCACATCCTCCTGAATGGTTTTTTTACCTGATGTTCCGTTTTTTGCTAAAGGCAATGGACATGAATATTTCCTCATTGGAGAACGAAGCTGCCGATCGCAGTAAGTGGAGATGCTCCTTACGGTGGCACCGTAGATTGGGTGAAAGAAGCTCTCTCTTTATAAAGGATGTAGCTGTCGTGAAGTCTGATTCACAACACGTCATTCATAACACAACGTCACGCCATACTTTATAACAGTGTATGCTAGACGGACCAATGAAACGGCGTCCTTATTCGTTTGTTTACAATAGTATTAGGCATTCAACATGGCCAGTCTCAAATCTGTGTGACATTATTGGAATTGGAAGTAAACTACAGCATTATGAGCGAAGTACAGCATAGAAAAGGTCAGTAATTTAACAATAGGACTGTTACTTTATAAGTAGGTGTAAAGACTTCCACGAAAAGCATTATACTAATGGAGAAATCTCTAGTGGAATGCATCGAGACATTAGGCAAGTCGAAAAATTTTCTGTTTAGGCTACGCCTATGAAAAGGTGGACGTATGACATATAAAAAGACAATTATCTAGAGACTTCCTTTGCCTTCTGCATCTGAGAGCAGACTGCATGACCATTAACAGTTCGACTGTATGTACTTGAGGGTTACATCCTGTAATTAACGTACACCTTAAAGAGCCAGCCACAACTGAAGGAACTAGTGGTGCGAGCGCCTTTTAAAACTAGAGCGACAGCCACCCAGTACCTACTGCTTGGAGGAAACACAGTTGATCGTTTCTTTCCAGAACAGAAGTGTGACACCCTACAAAAACTCAATTTAAACAGATAAGTGGCCATACAAGGCTGCTGTCCAGTGTACAACAGCATTACCACAAATAAAGAAACTAAAATATAATGATGACAAGTCAGTGCATCCAGACAGGCAACTTCATAGTCAGTAATTGACTTTAAATCAGTAACTGTGAAGAACTTTTATTGATCCTAAAATACAGACAGTCATAACCAGATTGAGTTCAGCCAGGAAAGAAGAACTATCCTTATAAATTTAAAGACTGCAGTTAGTTGTGAATAGTTAACAAAGGATGTTATTAATTTTGTTTTATAATCAATTTTGAGTTCTGTGAAAATGTTTCACAAAGAAAAGAAAACGTGTACAAAATAAATTGTAAATTTTACCAACAGACTTACTTGGATCATTTAAAATCTATACAACACGTTTTACTATAATGTTCTCTTGAGTAGTGAGTGGCGTCAAGCGTAGCATAACACTGAGATTGTTTAAATAAAATCACATGACGAAATAACAGTTTACTTTCACCTATCTCGCGTTGTCACTACTAATTATAAGGTAATAGTTACCTCATTGTTCTGACAACTCTCATCAATGATGTTGTAGGTGGTGCTGAAAGTTTCTGCTTCAGATGATGATGATTTACTTTGGTAATATCTACTAATGTTTTAAATATGCTAGGTGAGCTCTTTGTTACGTCAATAACTATTTCTAACTACATGTCAACACTCTGAGTCTTCACTTCTGCAGTCTACTTCTACATGGTGGTCTCCGCGATCTCTCTAAAGTTGATAGTGCTAGCAATAGTATGTATATCCTTTCATTTTGTACCTGGCACCTGTTCTTCTGCTTTTCTATGGGAAATAGAAGGGAGGTCATGATTTTGTAAACCTGACAAAAGAGTAAAATGATGATATCAGCACGTATCTTGTCTTTTCTAACGTCCTAACCGTATCAGTGCAAGTGTTCTCGTGGATAAATGTCCAATGTTTATAGTTACATTGTTACTTGTTGCAGTGCATTAAAAGCCACATTGATCGTACATCAGTTGGGTTGAATGCGTAATTGAACACAGCAACATCAACTTGTAAAAATACATAGATTAGATTCCATAGCACATGGTAATATGTTGTCAGATGACACGAAAATAAGGCAAAGATGCCGTCCATCAAAGTCTAACTGCAGCGACACTATGATTCAAATAAATCGACAAAAGGGTAATCATACTTGCTAGATACTTCCCTCTTTCATGCCCATATAACTCCAAGGCACGTTATCTAGAACTTGCTCCAATAAAACGCCGAAATATCGTGCATCCTACACACAAGCTGAAGCTAGCTTCAAACACTTCCGAACACGTCGAAAGACATAATGGGAAGAGGCCGAAAGTGACCGTTTTTTCTGCTCACGTAGACGCTCTTGTAGACGCCCATGCTTAATATTTTATTTTAAACGGACGCCATAATTAAATTCAAGGGTGCGGTTTCAATAGCGATGCGTTTTAGTGCTGCTCCCTTTGCGCACAGCGATGCTTTCTCTAGCGAACGTAAAGTTATGTACAAATGGAAGCGTAACACTACTACCTCGATCCGCAGAAAATCTGACATTTTTTCAAGAAGGATGACCAACCAAGCAACATTCTAGAATGCGTGCAGTCAGAGTCATGTCCAAGTTTGGTATGTACATGAATCATTAGAAATGTCGTCAAAAGTTGTCTAAGAAATACAATTATTAGTATCTAATGAAAGTATGGTACTAATATGTAAATTAATTTTAGCATGATTAATGTGGATGTCATGAATGAACTGAATATCCAAGAAATAAATAGCTAATTAAATGATCCTAAAGAAATGTCAAAACCACGTATATTTAAATAAGTACACGAGAGTATTTCTAACACTTGCGAATTTTAAGTTGATAAGTATATAAATGGAATCGATTGATGTCCGCAATGTTAGTGATAATTAAAGATAATTAGCACTGTTTGTATCCATCTTTAGTTAGTGTCACTATCCTGAAGATGGTAACCAGTAGACACTTTTCATAGAAAGATTTTCTCCACACCATTCGTATAATGAGTGCAAATCCTCTCAGTGAGAATGTTAATGTGAGTCTTCGTGTTCAGCAAAAGAAAATGCAACGTTATCAAAGTTATATTGTCATATGCTGAATCGTCTGACAAAAAATGTTATTGAAAGTGCCATTGTCAACCAGAGAACTTCATGCAGACACATGTTCCTTAGAGTCTCAATAATACTGTCATTTCCGCATACCACCGAGTAGTTAGTATAGTTCATATACATTTGCTGGGTAAATGTCCCTAGACAAATGCAGAATTGCAAGCACACTAGTCCGTGCTGTACAGGTCAAGTAAGATATACAGATACACCCCTGCATAGCAGTCAAATCTTTAAATGGAAATGTCAGAAGATTAAACTGCAGCGTTTTCCGGCTTTGCACATCGGGACAACGTGTCTGCCAAGACGTTAATGTCTCCCTTGATTGGGAAACAGAAGAGAGACAGAGCTCGCCGCAGAAACGTTTTGCCATCTGGAAGGGTGTGCAGTCTGCCTGGCCTTATGTGGCCTTTGATGCCCTGTGTGTATTCTGAATTGAGGGTCATATCATACCATACTATCAGCAAGGCAGAAGACTGTTGTATACCTGTGATAGCCAGAGAAGCATTCAATCACCAAGTGTACACCTCAGCTCAGGTATGGGAATCCTAGTGCATGGGAATAGCCAGCCACTGTCTGCATCAGATTGACAGCTCGGTGCAGTCAACACAAATAGGTTTTTCAAAGAAAGGACTGATTCAAAATGTATGGTTGACCACACCTAGAAAAGAATTATGATGATACCAGTCTTCGTTAAGATCAGTACAAGTGTAAAAACAATATCTACAGTTACAGTGAATCTCTTGAAAGTTTAAGAACAGTGATTAAAGAACTACTAGTTCAGGACTAGGCAATAGGGAAAGTTGGTATAAGAGACATTATAATATAAATGACATTTTGTTATAAAGTGATATTTCCCAAGACGAAGGAGTTATTGACACTCATGTGTAAAACTTTAATTGTGTGTGTTACACATTACTTTTTGCGAATTTCATTATTATTTGTATTGCATACCATCATTCGTATTCCAAAAGAGAATAGAAGACTGTAACGGCAATATAATAGATTCATTAATTCAAAGACTTGAATATTGATAGCATACATTGCTACCCTTGCGTTCTTGCCCTATAAATGTAATAACATTTCACTCAAAATCCCTTTCTTTGTCTTTGTTTTTGGGGTTATTTTAGAGTGCTCTCTAACAGTATGAGAACCGTCTTATACAACTGCTGATACTTTCACTCAAAGGTACTGAGTGAATTTGCCCATGCACAGATGTGCAAAACCGAGTGATACATTTGTTTTATCTGTCTGCCACTGGTGGCAATGATCAATAATAATAATATAGTCGACTGTGGTCATCCCAAGGTTGCTTATTTACTAATCCGGTTGCTCCCCTGCAATTGTCTGGTCTGGGAGAAATGTGTTGCACATTAGTAAACCACACTTCTCTCCACAGGTGTCAACATTTGTTCAATTGAAAGTGATTGATTACCTAATCAGCAAAAGATGGTCGCTGAAGTCCCGACATGACAAGAAATGAGAGAAGGGATTATAAACAATAAATAATTACAACAATGAGACGGCGTTGAAACAGATCGATGAGGTTGTAGGAAAAGAGAATCAATCCTAACCCCCTGGGAATACACAAACATAGTGCTGGTTATACAACCATCAAGAAAAGATCACCCAAGCGCAGATAAGTCTCATGGGACTCAAGAACAACTCACGGCTACTTGCATTTCAATTATACATTTAAACTCTACACAAGCAAGTATGATATAATTTCTCCAAAATTAATACAATTAACATCCATCATACCCTGTCTAGGATGATATAATCAAATTTAATATTTAGAGAAAACAATAATTATGATATATTTAGTTGGATTTTATTGTCACATGATCACTAGTTTGAATTAATGTTGTTATTTTATTTCAAATTGTTGAACAACAATTAATGTAATAATCCCTATTTGTTAAATTTCTATGATATAACTACAGACTAGTGTCCCATTCATAATTTGATGTTGTAAAAGTTATGTTGTCATTATTTAATACCCATCTTATTAATAGAACACATTTCACAAATCCTCGACTCTATACCTTAATTTCAACTACATTCTAATCCTCCACTACAGGATTAGGTAGGTTGTATTGTAGGGTCACAGTCTATCAGAACTAATTTTCGGACCGGATCCAAATGCAATGGTCTCAGATAATCCGGGAATAGCTGTGGTAGAGATACAGACCTGGAACAGGTCGTCTATTCTTCGTTCTTTTTTGTCTATCTCTCTCTCTCTCTAACTGTTGTTCCACAGTTTCTGTCAGGGATTCCTTATTCACGCTACGAGCATAAACATTTATGAAGAGACATTTCTTGGAGAGTTATTAAATTGTTTACTGTTACCATACATTATTTACATTCTCTAAGAGACTATCAATTATCTGTCTTTCCATCACCACAAATAGTGAGCGAATCAACTAAAGATATTTCTACTCGCCATTATAGCTCCACATTATATACATACATACATATACAGGTATATATATATTTACAGTGTCAGATTGACAGACAATTATGACGCAGATATAAATGTATTTTTTTACAATAACATAGCTTGGAAGAATCAAAGCCGACCAGGCGTGGCGGGTGATGGTGAGAGGCGGAATATTTCAAGGCTTTATTGATGGTGAATTCGCCTAATGTAAAACGCATGTACAAGTTCACATGTCTGTTGTTTTTCTGTTGTCTAGTGTTCTACTTCTTTATTTCCTACGCGTGCCTTATAACATACCTTTATATTTGTTTCATATTAATTTAATGTACAAGTTCAACATGGTAGGTAAGTACTCAGCTGTTAGTTCAAATTATTACACTAAAAGATATAAAATGCTTTATAAAAGTATGAGCTAAAGGCTACGCTTGTTTATAAATTATATTTGTTTAAGAGACAAGCCAGACCACAATTTAAAATTATTAAAATATTAATATTTTAAGTAAAGCACAAACAATGGTACAAGTTTCGCATTATAAATTTATACCAATAATTGGAAAAAAGTGGTTTGCAATAAACACATGCCCTAAATATTAATTTCTTGTTTTTGTGCAGGTTTTCTCTCGTAACCACAAAAAACACCGCAATTAATTCCCCTTTAAAAGAAGCGTGCTCACATAATTGGAAAAAAGTGGTTTGCAATAAACACATGCCCTAAATATTAATTTCTTGTTTTTGTGCAGGTTTTCTCTCGTAACCACAAAAAACACCGCAATTAATTCCCCTTTAAAAGAAGCGTGCTCACACATTCACTGCATAAACAACACGTAAAGTTCCCCCCCCCCCACCAATCCCCCATTATAGAGCAGTGCTCAGAATGGCAGAGACAGCTGTACATTAACTTTGTTGATTTTGAAAAGGCTTTCGACAGCATACACAGAGACAGCCTATGGAAAATTCTGAGGGCTTATGGAATTCCCAGCCACATTGTTTCCATCATAAAAAGCCTATATTCTAACTTTACGTGCAGTGTTGGATTGAGCAATGTTACTTTCGAGGTGAAGACAGGATTACGACAGGGATGCCCCTTATCAACAACATTATTTTTGACAGTCATAGATTGGGTGATGCGCCAGACAACAGAGGGCAGTCCAAGAGTAATTAGATGAACAACGTTTTCTACACTGGAAGACCTGGAATATGCAGATGACATTGCACTGCTCGCGCATTCACATCAAAACCTTCAAGACAAAACTGATAGACTGAATAAGTATGGCCAGCAGGTTGGCCTGAACATCAATTTGAAGAAGATAGAGGTCATGACACTAAATGTGGGCAATCCTGAGCCAATAACAGTAAGGAACCAGAAGTTAGAATAGACAGACACATTTACTTACCTAGGATGCATAGTAATACCTGACGGCGGAACAAGCAAGGACATTAACAACAGAATGAATAAAGCGAGAACAGCCTTTGCTGTTCTCAACAACATTTGGAAGTCTTCCCAGTACAGCACAAACACCAAATTGAGACTGTGTGAGAGCTGTGTACTTTCTGTGCTTCTCTATGGTGCGGAATGTTGGAGAGTAACAGAGAAGGAAAAGTCGAAACTGTCTTCCTTCCACACAGTCTGCCTAAGGAAAATTCTCCGAATCTTTTGGCCAAACACCATCAGCAACCAAGAACTACTTATTCGGAGTAACCAGGAGGACATGCACACCATCATAGCTGGCAGCCGAGCATAGTGGAATCAATTTGTTGCTGCCCTTCAAGACGTCACAAGGCGTGATGGCCGCTGACTGCTTTAACAATTGGCGGTTATGGATCAAAGAAGAAAGAAAGTTATTTCCATACCAGATACGGTAGTAGGGGCGCGAAGTGTTAAAGACTTCATTATACTACGTCCAGTGTATGATTGGGTGGCCAGTTCTATTTATTCCTCTGTACCTTTGCCTTCTTAAATTTGTGTTGCTATCAGTTCCGACAAACCAGGTAGATTAACAAATATATAAATCGTTATTTAATAATTTCTCTCCCCCCCCCTTTCCCTTTTTGTCCCTAAAATAAAAGATGCGTAGGACTGAGTGATACAAATTAAGACACCACTATAGTGGTAATTGGTGTAGTAAATAAACTAACCAAGAAAATAAACTTTGCGTACCCAAAATTTTCGGAAAGAAGACTGGCGTGTTAAAGGCTCTGTACCTCCACTTCCATCTCACAGACAGAGAGGCGAAGCCAGCCAGAAAGGAGACAAGAGAGATTTCTAGAATATGACGTGATTAATACCAGAAGTAATCATTACAATTAATAGTGCTAAACTTTAGATAGTGTATTTATAGTCACTGTTCCCAGGAATCTTCCTGAAAGTACTAAAACTACGGTTTGTAGATTAACAATTAATACCATGTCAATCATTCTAGTCTACCCAAGCACTAAATTATGAATGGTTGTAGTTTTTTGTTGTTGTTGTTTTTGTTATTCTCCATCTTTCAGAGCCACATAATAGTACTGACGTCATTTGAGTTGCTTATTTTTGTGTTGGACTTAATTTCTCTTGATCTCCATGTGTTTCCCAATGCAATGAAAGATCTTCTTGCTTTTTGTATTCTTACTTTGATATCACTGTCTGTCCCTCCAACTTTGTGTATATTTCTGACAAGATATGTGTAAGATTCTACATCTTATAATGGTGTTTCCTAATTTTTGTCTGTCGTTCTCTACCTTTGTACTACAACATAGCGATTTGGCAGCCATTTTAGTGTTACTCAGTCAGGATCTAAAAATAGAACATTAGTCATATCGCTTACGGATAGTAGCCAATCAGAGAAGAGAAGCGTGCAGGCATCGCGTCAGTTTAAATTCTTTATCATTCTGATCCCCTGTCGCGGAGAGAGAACAAGCTATTGAGAAATACTGCATTCTAGTTCAAGCAAGAACATGTCTTAAATTTTTGAGTAGATATATTATTCTTCAACATTCTAAAGTCTCTATAGTGTTAGAAAGGGTATAGGATCACCATCTTTGTGCCGTAGTATGTTTAAATATTTATATACTTAATACAATGTTATTTATGTTTCACGTGCGGTTGGTTTCAGATCTAAATTTATTCAGACATGGCGTGGCTGGAGCAGATGGTCCATGTTTTGGAAATATAACACGTGGCCAGTACCAGAACTGACATATTCGGTTATTACATTTGTGTAAATGAAATTAATGGTTAATTATTTCCATATTGTTTGGGGTTAAGGAAACCTTCAATGATCTTATGTAAATCCGACAGGTCGGTTTAAATAATATTTATTTGTGGCGCGATGTAGACTGTTATATTTATTAACTACGGTGCTGATGCCGAAATAGTTAATTTTAGTGTGGTGAGTGCTGCAATTTATTAATATGTTACAGCTTTCTAGAATAAAGTCCTGTGCTTCTTCAGTAATGTTAGACTGATAATGTGGTGTACGTATTAGTAAGATCGGCGATAGCTAATTGGTGTTAGCTTTCTTAGTTTCAAAGTTCTTTATACAGTGTAAAATCTCTATTGGTTATCTGTACTGCTTTAAATAGCTTTGCTAAGCCATTATTTCTATAATATTTAGTATTATAATGTAAGGTTACTATAGAATGTACAACCACGCAGCTTAGCTAGCTTGTTAACGTGGCTGTATGCTGTCCTCGCAAGATGGCAGCCACATGTTATAGGCCTAGTGATGTATTTAGTTATAGTCATTAATATGCCTTGTAAATATGATACCCGTACTTTTGGTACATGGAGCACATTTGAGACATAAACGTTCCTGTTTGTTTCTTGCGGAGCAGGGCAACACCAGTGCGGCTGAATCCAACAGAAGCCTGCACGAAGCATTTATATGCTATGGCAATGGTTTGTTTCTGTAACAAAGTGTTTTATATGATGAATTCCCAATCTCATCAGTCGGCATATACGACATGCTTCAGAGTGCAGAGACGGATATTTAAGTGGATCAGTTGCGAGGTGGTGGTTTATGCTCATTAATGAGAGTATTCGTTGTACATATCGTTTAATATTATTCAATGTCCATTTTATTATTATTTAATTATTGTTATGTGTCGAATGGTTTGTGAGAGCATGTGGGCTCACTTGGAGATATATATTTCTCTTCTCGCTCCTTATGGAGCATGGGGCCACCAATGTGGCTGGCATCCACATGAAGCCTTCACAAAGCATTCAGATGCTCTTGCAGTAGTGGTTTCGGTAGCAATCTGTGTTACATGGTGAGATTGCCAGCCTCATGCACAACACCATACTAGTCGCATTGGACGACATGCATGAGTGTATGTGTGTGATAGTTGAGTGTGTCAGGTGGCGTGGACGGACTGTTTGGCAGGTGACAGTATCGTTTTTCATTATTTAACTATTTTGATTTTAACTAGTCGGTGCTGTGTTTGCGTTTCAGGATTAGCAATTGAGCACTGGTTGGGTGTTTTGTTTGCTTTGTTTTATTTGTTTAATGTTTGCTTTATGTGCTTATTGTCACTGATTGGGTTGTATGAATAAATACAGCCCCTGCCTTAGAATCAGAGTTTTGTTGTTGACCGGATCGGTTGCGAGTGTGCAAGAAAGTGATCACATATCACAATAGCATCATCATCATCATCTCGCACACCCTATCACAATTGGCATCGTCGACAGGATAGGCAGATAGTGACACCAAGCCAACAGCAAACGAACAAATATTCTAAACACCCAGCAGTGCGGTCTTGCAGCAAGATGGCCTCAAGGAGCACACGTGCTGCGAGCAGAGGGGAAACCGATGATGCAGATCCAACACAAGTGGTCGGTGCATCAGTGGTGCAAAGTGAGGGATCAGTAGCAGGTCCATGGCCCCAGCCAGAACACATACGTTACATAATGGTGCCCACCCACAAGAAAGTGAGAAGTTTTGGGGAACGTTTGGGGTCAAACGCGGAGGACTATGCAAGGAAGGTTAGAGCTGCGTGGAGGTCTGGCTACATGAGTAAGGAGGACCAGGCCGATGTGATTCTCGACATTGTGACCCCAGTTGTCCGCAGGGAGCTGCGAATACAGGTAAGAGAGAATGACCCGAAGGCAATGCTTCAGGCCATTCTCAGGGTGTATGGGGAATCGAGGAGCATTCAATAGCTAATGGCGATATTTTATTCAACGCACCAAGGGCCAACGGAATCGGTGCGTGAGTTTGCCCATAGGCTGCATGAGATATTTGAGCAGGCAGCAGAGGCACAGGAGAAAGCTAATGGTATCAAGTTTGACGAAACAGAGCTAAGGGACCAGTTTGTTGCCAGTCTAGGGGACGACGTGACGCGGAGAATGATGGAGGACAGAGTCCGACACGAGCCTGCAGTATCATTTGTGTCCATAAAAGATGACGCTCTGAGATGGACTGGGAGTGGTCAAACATCAAGAGCTGAGATAGCCACGGTCACAGCATCCGACGAAGAAATGGCACCCAGGTCACAAAAAGGAAACACAGAAGTGGAGCAACTCAGAGCAGAGGTGGCACAGCTGAAGCTCAAGATGGCTGACATGCAAGGCAGACAGAGAAGGCCAGCAAGGACCATCCGATGATTTCGGTGCAAAAATTTAGGGCACGTCCAGAGGGAATGCCCACAACAGGCACTAAACTAGACCCCTCTATGGCTGGGAGTCAGGCTGTGGAAGGGGAGCTTTGTGACTCAAAAAGGAAGAGTGCAGGTAGATGTGGCAGGCAATTACAGGTTGGCATGAGGAGGAATGTAAATGGAAGGAAAAGGCCTGTTTCTCCAAATGATAGGGAGACAATTTAAAAAAAAGATGTAGCAAAGTGTGCAAAAACACGCTTAGTTAATGGATTGATAAAACGAACACCGTGTTACAAAGATTAACATGACATAGGTGGGGGTCATTAACAGGAGGACCATCTATAGACGCCACAAGAACAGCCGCAGGTACAGAAGCAGAAAGAAACCTCATGTATGGAATGGCCCCGGAGAATCAGGTGATATAACTGCGCTGATTTGGGGGATCATATAGCTGCCAGGTGTCCATGTGGTCCTCTACCTAGAAGATGTTTCCAGTGCAAGTCAGCACAACATTTAGAAGCGAGCTGTCCGCTCAGTAACTCTGCGGCTAAGGCATCACCCAAAGTTGAGCGCAGGCAGAAGGACCGCCACTCAGAAGGAAGGTTAGAGAGTCAACCATCACAGGAAATGTCGACCAGCAGCGGACCAAATCCCCAGGAATTTAAAGAAAGCAATGCGAAGGGAGAGCACCAAGAAAACAGGATCAACATGGTAGGAGTTCGGCCTGAAGGGGTAGTACTGATGGAAGGAAAAGAGGTAAATTGTGTGTTTGACACAGGTTCACAGGTGTCTACCATCACAAAGCAGTGTTTCAGGGAGATGTTTGGAGGGCTCCCTTTGGATGAGAGTAGATGGGTGCGCCTGATAGCAGCAAATGGTGCCACCATCCCATATACTGGTCACTTAGTTGTGGACATACAAGTTGGGTGCACAATAGTGAAAAACTGTGGAGTTTATGTTGTCAGGGAAGTACAAGGATCTAGAAACCAGAAGAAAACACCAGGGATCATATGTACTAATGTCCTTGTGGAAATCCCAAACATACAGAACATACTAAGATGGGACCCTCCAAGGGGTCAGAGGATGACGCAGAAATCAGACTCTATGAAAGTATGGAATGTAGCGTAAGGTTTTTTTCTTGTATGAAGATATTGTTTAGAGAAGAATTAGAATTCTCTCCAGATTGTATGAAGTCCCAGTGTCAGAGAAGAGCACTGGTAACACAAGTGAGTTACGGCTGCGAATACTATGAGCTAGACAATAGTTTAAGGCTTCAGAAATATACTTTGCCACCTTAGCTGTAGTAACCCATGTGATATTATAATAATATTAGAAAAAGTAACTCAACTTAAACAGTTAAAAACTTGAAAAGTCACTTGAGTACAATTTCATAATTTATTATGTACATCTATCTAATTATGTAATGAAGGGTGAGTGTTGGACGATGGTGATTATGGTTATCTATTTACATCAAGTTGATAATATATTTAGAAGTTTAAACTTAAACAACAAGTCCCAATGGGATCTTTAAATTATTTTACACCAAAAATGTTCTCTCACTGTTGTTAATTATACTAGTTTATCTCTTTTATTCTATTCCTTAATTTATCATCATCTGAATGTTGAATGTCTCACAGTTGCCACTGGAATAGTCACTATGTAAATCAACTTTGAATCAGCACTTGTCCAGATATGGGTTGACACATAACACTGTTTGTCTGAAAGTCATACTTCAGTCCAATCCCAGTGATCAGGGAGAAAAAAGCTTTGGAACACTTCAACCTCTGGGCTCTTGTTAAGGTTAGGTAGTGTGGTAAGTTGGGATTATATAAATAGTTATAGGGGACTTAGTGTACTGACTGAGATCAGCTGTGAAGGTATCTGTATCTAATAAGTGTAGTGTGTTACAGATGACCTTTTTTTGCTACCACATTTAGACCTCAATCAGACTTATTCTGGAATATTGTGATGACTACGTTGAATGTCTAGGGTTATGATAGTGATGAAATGTAAGTTCACAACAACCAACAGACAGATAAACACTTTTATTAAGATCCACAACACTTTACACCACTATGACAAGCACATACATATAACACTCTAGAAGACTTGCTTAAGTAAGTCAAGTGTTAACTTTTAAATTATGTATTAGTTTCTTTCAATAATAAATATCCTGATCCAACTACAGAGTGAATCAGGAATCACAATCAAATGTAATCACAATGTTTATGTACAAAATTTATACACAGGATCTTTGTCCTGACATATAATATTATTACAATATGTGTGTAGGTTGTGATGGAGTACTATGAGGTAATACTGGCTTTTGAAGCTAGGTTGTTATTTGTCATTACGACTTCATGTGTTTGTTACTGGTGGAAATAATATTGAAGGGTTCACAGTTCGTTTTCTTTGTAACACAATAACTGTCCATCTTGATTTAATATTACAGTCAATTTTATGGTGGGTTATACAAGGTTGAGCTGCTCTGGCTGACGAATTCTTAACTTATGTGTCGGCGGCAGGAAAACTGTCTCCTCTGCTCGCTTGCTTCTCAGTTATCTTGAAATACACCACTGGTCGATATCTTGGAAAGGGAGTCTGCTGCCAGCCCTCCGGATCCAGCAAAACACAGACCAGGTGCTGCTCTAATACTTCAATACCACGGTCCCTGAAATAAGAAGGTTGTACCTCCTTCTTCAGAACTAATGTACATAATCTATTTCCACACTGAAGTACAGGACATTACAAACACAGAGTTCAGCGCTGTAGGCCAACTGCTAGCTTCTCATGTGACACTATACACCAGTATTCCTCTCCCTAATGGTTACAACACCTCTGCAAGTCCATCGTTAATTCCTTCTATACAATAGGATAGGTGTCATGTTACTATTTGGCAATCCCATATATGCCTATGCAGTTATACTCCTCTCTGACAAGCTTTTACATGGTGGAGCAATATCTAGGCTTTGCCTTCTGTTTGCTACTGAACCACACACATACAGACACAATATATCATTTCATATTCAATTTTCAATATATATAGGAAACATGTCTAGCTTACCACAATTCAAGGAAATATACACAAGTAACGTTGACTGGCGATGAATTTTGGCACAATTTCGATCTGCCTTATCCCAGGCTTTTATTAGAAAAATATTAGCTTGCTCTCAACGCACTTGCTTCTCACAAAATGTATTATCACAACTGGCCCTGAACTAACGCTTCTATTTGACTATATCAAACGTTCTAACCAATGAGACCATGTTTACAAGAGCCTTTGAAAAAATGTTACCCATATTACACGTTTCCATAAACTACATAATAGTATTTGCAGTTCGACTAATAAGGTTTCGCCTTACATATTACTACAGCCAATCAAATCGTATCTAACTTGTTGGCCTCATTTCCCCTAAAGCAGTGTTTTCCAAACATGCCATTATGAGCAAATATGATCTTGTGCTGTCAGACACCCCCACTATAGTATTTTATCTATAATTTGTTAATTACTAGCCTATTTGCATAACACATAACATATTCTTTGTCAGCAAGTCTTAAGGCACCCAAGAATATAAGTTTTAATGGGGCTAAGTGGCTTCGTTCAAAATATGTATTATTACACGATAGTCGCGTATTTGTTTTTATTTTTATTTTTTTACCACCCGTTCACTTCTATATCATAGGATGTCTTCTGTACTGTCAGACTAATGTCAGGAGCTTAGACATAAATCAGTAGAATGTCAGGTTTCCCAATAAGATTTTAAACCTGTTTTCAAAACCTAACCTCGTATCGTTAGTGTTTTTTATTACTGTTTATTTGAAAAAATCAGGTCTTCATGCCTTTCGCGAGTGTTTGGCGTTCACTTTTAATCGCGAGACGACGTGGTAGTATTGCCTGCGTTCCTCCGTGCATCTCTCTCTCTCTCTCTCTTCTAGGCCCGTCTGTCTTTTAGATTAACGTAGTGTGTGTAATGACATTAATGCTAGTATTGGTATCTAGGTCATTATGCAGTTTGCGTATCTCAACGTTTTCTAAGAAAAACAGTACCAGTTTTATTTTTAGACACGCGTGTAGTTTATGCAGACGGAGCAGAAAAAGAGGGTTTCTTGTTCAGCCCTTATGGCGTTCTACAACACAGGCGTACGCTATTGGGAAAGCACTGGCCTTTTACCATTCTTCTTTCTTTATATTGTATTATTTCGTTAGGCTTTACATTTATTTTATAATTTATATATATGTGGATTAGAATTTTTCACCACAAATTCTCCCCACTTAAAACAGACATCATATGTCAGTCCATAATTCTATATACACATAGAGACATGTAATATTATTCCTCGTGATCACGGTGATTCTCATCACACGGATGGCGGCTTAGAAAATCCGCATCACCGTTTCGCTGATTTTATTTTTATCATGGATTAATGCAGGTGGGTCAATTCAAAGTAAGCACTACTGACGAAGGTTGCCTCAGACCTCTGCAATCCAGGAATCCATTTCAGATATGTTACTGAACAGCCGCAAGTGTTACTGCTTGTCTTAACGCTGCTTAGCAATCAATATTCACCATTTCTCTTCTCTGAGTCTGCTCAACGACATGTCCCGAGAATATTAGATGTTCCTCAAATTGTACGTTATGAGGAGTTGACCTATATGTTGATATGTGAGTTGTGTAGTGGATCCAATAATTTTCTCATCATCCTAGAGAAGACACTAGGCGCATTCTTCAATCCAAATGGCAATCTGTTAAACTCATAGTGTCCCTCTGAGGTACTACAAGCTAGGTAAGGTCTAACCTCAGGCTTTACTGGAATCTGATAGTATCCTTTGCTCAGATCCACTTTTGAGAAATATTTAGCTTTATTTAGCCTGGCAAACAGCTGATTTGTATCCGGCAATGGATCCACCTGACCTTCTGTGATAGCATTCAGTCTTCTGTAATCTATACAGAGTCTATGTTCTCCAGAGGGTTTTCTTAAGAGCACCACACTGGAACTATACGAAGATTCACTGTGTGAAATGATTCCTTCCTTTAACAAATTGTCTATCTCTTCCTTCAAGGCTTTCTCCTTAGCGAAAGGAATCGAATATGCCTTCATACATACAGGTGTGGGGTCTATAAGTTTCATATCATATTCCAATAAGTTTGTATGCCCCGGACGGTCCGTTAACACCTCTGTATGATCATCTAGATCCTGTTGCACTCTCTCCTTCTGATCTTTCGTTAAATGTGTACTGATTTTCACCTGTGCCGCTGTCTCACAGGGATGTAATGGATATTCAAATGATGAAAGTGGTTCCTTTTTCATCTCCATTGCAATAGACAAGGTCAACAAATGTGTCTCTTCCTGATTTTCTCTTTCCAAATATTTCTTCAGGAGATTCACATGATAGATTTTTTCTTTCCCCTTCTTATCTATCCTATAATTTGTTCTAGATACCTTCTCTAGAACTGTATATGGACCTTGCCATCCAATTTGCAACTTATTCTGGCTACCGGGTAGAAGAAGCAGTACCTTCTCTCCCACAGCCAAATCTCTGTCTTTTGCTTTCTTGCCTATTTTTCCATGCACCGGTGGGGTCTCTTCCACTAGAAGCACTGTAGTGATGATTTTTCTTCCTAGAATCGTCATTCACAAAACGACCGCTACCAATTTTTTTCTTGGGGCTTTCTCTCCACTTAAAATTCTTGATGAGAGATTTCCTCTCTACATCTTCTTCCTCCAGTTTACATAAGTCCGATTGAGGGATTTTCGGCTTATTCTGGGGTAAGACATCTTTTTGCACTCTCTGCATAGTGGCCATTGTAAAACAGTCAATTGAAAATTGTCCGTGAAAAGGAGCTTCCCATTCCACTCGGTCCACTTTATTATTCTTTCTATTGTCAGGCCTACGTTTGCCCAGTGGCGTGTCCAGGTCCTGATCAATGTTCCCACTTGTGGGTGTTCCCTCATGTGCTATGCTGCACCTTTCTACAAAATTCTCAATGTCCCACCTTGCCTTGGGCCAATAATAATTTTGAGCTACCTTTTGGATGATGGTACCTATTTTTTCACGGTCCCCATCTTTTCTCACATGTAAGCTCCTTATTAATTCTGCGCTATACCTTTTAGGAAGTTCCAGCTGTCCCTGACCTTTGGATCTAGTTCCGGCCTTCCTGTATATCAGTTTGTTCTTCATATAGAAGTCTCCTTTTCCTGAAGGTGTGTGACAATTGGACAATTTTCCAAAACAAGGCTTGAGGGTCTTATCCCCAGCCTGTGCCTTCCTCATCTCTTCTGGAGTGGTATTTACCATAATATCCTCCTCATTTCTAGAGGTCGACCTGACCTGAAGGGTGGCCATTACTATAGGATTCCTTCTACAACGGTCAGTATCATGATTGTTCATCTGACAATTGGTACACCACCTCCTTTTTTGGTTGAAAGATTTTCTTTGATCAAATTTCCTTTCATCGAATTGTGGGGTTTTATTTTTATTTTCATACCGTGGCCAATCAAACTGGTGCTTACCTTTGTTCTGATCTCTATGATCAAATTTATTAAAGTTCTGTGGTGCCTTAAAATTGTCTACCTGTTTCTTTGTATTACCTGTTACTTCTGCCTGAGCTGCCTGATATCTTTCAGCAACATTTAGTAACTCACCCAGCCTCTCTGCACCTTGTTCCATGAGAAACTTTCTCAGGTCTGGAGCCATGGACTCTCTTAGTTGTTCTATAAGGATCATTTCCTTAAGATCTTTTGTTTTCCCCAGAGCCGTCCATTTCTCCAAGTATGTCTCTAACCGTGCAGAGAACTGGTGATATGTCTCACCTGACAGTAGTTTAGCATTCCTGAACTTTTTTCTATAGAATTCTCCATTCTTTTCATATCTTAACAAAAGAGCCTGCTTTAACATGTCATAATTGTCTTGATCATCTCTGCTCATTTTGGCAAAAACATCATAAGCTGTACCACAAAGCCCTTGTGATAACTTTAAGCTCCACCTTTCTCTCTCTAACCCATACGTGGTAGCTAATAGTTCATATCTATTTAGATAGCTCTCAATATCATCGTCTTTCTCAACAAAATGATCTAAATGAAAACTCATAGCTGAGGTTGAGGCTCCCTGACTAGCAGTGGCATCAGAGGCAAAGGGACTGGCACCATTTTCAGGAGCATGGCCTTGAAATTCCAACTACCTTCGTCGTAATTCGTGCTCCCTCTGTAATCTTTTCTCCTCCTTTGCTGCTTCCCTTTCGGCAGCCTGTCTTCTTTCCTCTGCTTCCCTTTCCGCAGCCTGTCTCTTCTCTTCTCTGTCTGCAGCTATTCTCTTTTCTTCTCTTTTTGCCTCCAATTTCTTCTCTTCATACTGGAGCCTTTTAATCTCTGCCTCCCGATCCGCCTCCAATGCTCTAGCCTCTTTGTCAGCCTCAATCTGCAACCTCTTAATTTCTTTTTCAGCCTCTAACTTTCTTTCAGCCTTTTTTTCTAATCTTTCAGATTCTAATTTTCTTTCTGCTTCAAATTTTCTTTCTTCACGTTCAATAAATTTGTCACATTCAGTAGTGACATAAGCAAT
Source organism: Oreohelix idahoensis (assembly GCA_024509875.1). Lineage (NCBI taxonomy): Eukaryota > Metazoa > Mollusca > Gastropoda > Stylommatophora > Oreohelicidae > Oreohelix > Oreohelix idahoensis. The sequence goes on along the minus strand of JAMPIV010003360.1, from coordinate 179,247 downwards.
CATAACTTGCCCGTCCATTTAACTCTTTAGCAGCCTGCATAGCAGCATATCGAAATTTTGCCAGGTCCGCCATTTTCTAAGATTCAAATGTATACAATGTTTAACTAAACACTTCAATCTATGACTAATTAAACTAAAGACAACCACAAGCACTGAGAGCTCAACCTTATTTATTTTCCACCAAAGAATACCTTTTTAATTTTTATTCTTCTCTGAAGTGAACTCCCCCCAATATATGTGCTAGGAGAAGGTTCAAAATCCCGGACAGGACCCCAATATGTGTGGTAAGTTGGGATTATATAAATAGTTATAGGGGACTTAGTGTACTGACTGAGATCAGCTGTGAAGGTATCTGTATCTAATAAGTGTAGTGTGTTACAGATGACCTTACTTTGCTACCACATTTAGACCTCAATCAGACTTATTCTGGAATATTGTGATGACTACGTTGAATGTCTAGGGTTATGATAGTGATGAAGTGTAAGTTCACAACAACCAACAGACAGATAAACACTTTTATTAAGATCCACAACACTTTACACCACTATGACAAGCACATACATATAACACTCTAGAAGACTAGCTTAAGTAAGTCAAGTGTTAACTTTTAAATTATGTATTAGTTTCTTTCAATAATAGATATCCTGATCCAACTACAGAGTGAATCAGGAATCACAATCAAATGTAATCACAATGTTTATGTACAAAATTTATACACAGGATCTTTGTCCTGACATATAATATTATTACAATATGTGTGTAGGTTGTGATGGAGTACTATGAGGTAATACTGGCTTTTGAAGCTAGGTTGTTATTTGTCATCACGACTTCATGTGTTTGTTACTGGTGGAAATAATATTGAAGGGTTCACAGTTCGTTTTCTTTGTAACACAATAACTGTCCATCTTGATTTAATATTACAGTCACTTTTATGGTGGGTTATACAAGGTTGAGCTGCTCTGGCTGACGAATTCTTAACTTATGTGTCGGCGGCAGGAAAACTGTCTCCTCTGCTCGCTTGCTTCTCAGTTATCTTGAAATACACCACTGGTCGATATCTTGGACAAGGAGTCTGCTGCCAGCCCTCTGGATCCAGCAAAACTCAGACCAGGTGCTGCTCTAATACTTCAATACCACGGTCCCTGAAATAAGAAGGTTGTACCTCCTTCTTCAGAACTAATATACATAATCTATTTCCACACTGAAGTACAGGACATTACAAACACAGAGTTCAGCGCTGTAGGCCAACTGCTAGCTTCTCATGTGACACTATACACATGTAATCCTCTCTCTAATGGTTATAACGCCTCTGCAAGTCCATCGTTAATTCCTTCTATACAATAGGATAGGTGTCATGTTACTATTTGGCAATCCCATATATGCCTATGCAGTTATATTCCTCTCTGACAAGCTTTTACATGGTGGAGCAATATCTAGGCTTTGCCTTCTGTTTGCTACTGAACCACACACATACAGACACAATTTATCATTATATATATAGGAAACATGTCTAGCTTACCACAATTCAAGGAAATATACACAAGTAACGTTGACTGGCGATGAATTTTGGCACAATTTCGATCTGCCTTATCCCTGGCTTTTATTAGAAAAATATTAGCTTGCTCTCAACGCACTTGCTTCTCACAAAAGGTATCAAAACTGGCCCTGAACTGACGCTTCTATTTGACTATATCAAACGTTCTAACCAATGAGACCATGTTTACAAGAGCCTTTGAAAAAATGTTACCCATATTACACGTTTCCATTAACTACATAATAGTATTTGCAGTTCGACTAATAAGGTTTCGCCTTACATATTACTACAGCCAATCAAATCGTATCTAACTTGTTGGCCTCATTTCCTCAAAAGCAGTGTTTTCCAAACATGCCATTATGAGCAAATATGATCTTGTGCTGTCAGACACCCCCACTATAGTATTTTGGCTATAATTTGTTAATTACTAGCCTATTTGCATAACACATAACATATTCTTTGTCAGCAAGTCTTAAGGCACCCAAGAATATAAGTTTTAATGGGGCTAAGTGGCTTCGTTCAAAATATGAATTATTATAGGATAGTCGTGTACTTGTTTTTTTAATTTTTTTACCACCCGTTCACTTCTATAGCATAGGATGTCTTCTGTACTGTCAGACTAATGTCAGGAGCTTAGACATAAATCAGTAGAATGTCAGGTTTCCCAATAAGATTTTAAACCTGTTTTCAAAACCTAACCTCGTATCGTTAGTGTTTTTTATTACTGTTTATTTGAAAAAATCAGATCTTCATGCCTTTCGCGAGTGTTTGGCGTTCACTTTTAATCGCGAGACGACGTGGTAGTATTGCCTGCGTTCCTCTGTGCATCTCTCTCTCTCTCTTCTAAGCCCGTCTGTCCTTTAGATTAACGTAGTGTGTGTAATGACATTAATGCAAGTATTGGTATCTAGGTCATTATGCAGCTTGCGTATCTCAACGTTTTCTAAGAAAAACAGTACCAGTTTTATTTTTAGACACGCGTGTAGTTTATGCAGACGGAGCAGAAAAAGGGGGTTTCTTGTTCAGCCCTTATGGCGTTCTACAACACAGGCGTACGCTATTGGGAAAGCACTGGTCTTTTACCGTTCTTCTTTCTTTCTATTGTATTATTTCGTTAGGCTTTACATTTATTTAATGATTTATATATGTGGATTAGAATTTTTCACCACAGGTAGCAGGATCGAAAGTCCACTTGACTTTAAGAGTTTTGACATTTGACTATAGAATCTGGAACATGGAGTATCAAGTTGCTAGGCAATGTCATTGAGACCTATTACATCATATGAGTGTGTATGAGATGAGGATGTCATCAGATGTCTGCATGTATGATAAATGATACATGGCCTTGTATGATGTAGATATAGTGAGACAGACCGGTGTCTACTGCAAAACATTGTCTCAAATATAATAATACATGAATAATCAAAGCAATAAGAATATATGGACAGGATGCAACCTTTGCCTTCCTCACCTACATGCCAATTCAGTACTGGTCTTGTTTTTAGGTTATAGACCCAGACAAAACCAGAAGTTATATTTAGCCCTGACAAGGACTGTGGTGGTTATAATTTAGGTTTTCCAATCGTCAGCATCATATTCACACAAACAATATGTCCGATACATTCACAACACACTAAAATCAGAAATAAAATTGATATTAGTCATATAAATATCTATAGTAAACCTACACACCCTCTAAGATCGATTCCTAGCTCTTAAGAAGACTGTAATCTGTGATGAATATCTGCCCTAAAACTGACGTAGTCAAGACAGCACTCTACTTGTCTTCTGGTTGGGTTTTAGTTGTGTGTGATTTTGAACTGAGCGTTCTCGCCGTATATATTGTAAACGCGGGCATCTGAGGGAGCAGGTAGGGTTTGTCTCTTTTCAGCACTGAAAATCTCTTTCATTTTGGGTATTATGTGCAACTGTCCCATCAATCGTTTCAATACACACTCAACCAATTTTATCTAGCAAGTTGTCTTATATTTCCTTTATCTTCCCCTATTGAAAGCTTCCTTTCCATATACTTAAACCTACAATCGGGTATTGCATGTATTTACCACAAATTTATTAAGTCTAGCACTAGGTTAGACATGTGATGTGAAAGTCAAATAAAACTACAAGTATCTTAATATATACCTACTTCTTACAACTTTCCTTTGGGATTTCCATTCCTGCATATCCTTTCTGTGAAAAGCTATTACCTTTTTTATAATTCACTGCTAAATAGTCTCAGTTCACAAGCAATTATGTACCTAACTTTCGACACTTAGCTTCGCCATTGTGAATGTTGCCATACCGGCTTCTCTCTGATAACATAGCGGAATGCGCATGTGTAACCGCTACTATTTTTAGAATGCTCAGAAAGATTTCCTATGTCCTGTTAATCTTTGTAACACGATGTTCGTTTTATCAGTCCATTAACTAATCGTGTTTTTGCAAACTTTGCTACATAGGCCCAATCTTTTCTTAAATTGTGCTGTGTACAATTTATTATTGTAAACACACGCTTAAGTTATGCCTCTCCTTTCTTTCCTTCCACAGCAATTGGGTGTCGACTTAAAAAGTCTGCTCCTACATTTTCTTTTCCAGGAATGTACTTTAACGTAAACGAGTAAGGAGCTAGAAGAAGACTCCACCTTAACAATCTGGAATTTAACCTTTTGGACACTGCCAGAAACGTTAAAGACTGGTGATCACTTTCAACCATGAAATGTTTCCCGCAAAGATAAGGGGAAAATGTATCGATGGCCCAGACTAAAGAAAGACATTCTCGCTCTATCGTCGAATAATTCAATTCTGCTGAATTTAGCTTTCGACTGGCATAAGCCACTGGTAGTACGTAATACTTCTCTTTCAAGAGATAGTCAATGTCTTGCTTGAGATCCTGTGCTTGCTATTGTTCAGTCCATGTCCGCAACAATGCTTCCAGTGGACCGTGTATGGGGACGGCCAAACAACAACTTTGCCTACCTCCTATGGTTCCAGTTAGTTTCTGAACTTTTGTAATACTGGTAGCTGACTAACCAATTTTTCCAGATGATCCAGGCCATGCTGTTCCGAACAATATCTAGTCGGGGTGGGATGTCTTTTGTCCCCTCTCTGTACAATACGGAGAGTTGCCATGGTTACTGGTGTAACAGTAGACTTGTGATTTTGTTTTCTCTTTATCACTGCATCTACCTGTTGTTTTCTCTGGGGGTGTTTTCTTAATGGGCCTACGTCCGCAACAATGCTTCCCTAGGTCCTGTAACTATTCTACACTTCTGATTAAGGTTATCTGGTTACATTCTGAACTGGATTTCATATACCAACCTATGTCTTCAATTATTCCTCGCCAGTAAAATTCCAATGCTATCTTTTGACCAGTGGCCCGTTTTCCTCTGTGACCAGTGCCTGATGTAGCATGCTCTAATATAGAAGCACAATACCACCCTGGGAACTAAAAACACCAATCATAGACTACTCACTTACTGAAAAGATTAAACAAAACACAGAAGATAAGGAAGCTAAAACGATAAGTAGAAAGTTCATAAATCAACTTACAAAACAAAGTCTGGCCGTGTACACTGATGGATCCAAGGGTGATAGCAATCAACTAGGTGCAGTAGTAGTAATACGACATTGGAGAAATCAAAAGAGCTACAGTGTAAGTGAAGGGGCTTCGATTTTTACCGCTGAGATGGTAGCAATTCTAAAAAGTTTAGAAATAATCAAAGATTACCCACCAGAAGCTGTTACGATATTTACAGACTCACTATCATCACTACAAGCATAAGAACACCCAGGTAAATGTAGCCGGCCAGACATAAAGGAAGAAATGAAATTCTAGCAATTAATACATCACTAGTGAACAGATGACGTAGTGTGAGGCTAGTGTGGGTTCCAGCACTCATATGTATAGCTGACAACGAGTTGGCAGACCAGAACGCCAAGAATGGAAGAATAAGTAAAAACAGTATAAGAGCAGGACTGGGAAGGTCGGAGATCAAGAGCCAAGTGATTCTAACTATAAACGAGGAATGGAAGAACAGTAGAAAAGGCAGACACGCGTTCAAACTGCTGAAAGAACCAACAAGGACGTGCCAGGTCAGAGAAAAATTAAAGATACCATCGAAAAAAAAGCTGTGGTGTCTCCGTCTCGGTGCAGCATACTTTATGATAGAGGAACCACACTGCCAAGAATGTCAGGAAGAGAATGACATAGACCACTACCTGATCCACTGTAAAAAGTACGAACAACAAAGGCTTGAATTAAAAACTTACTATAGAAATCACAATATAGACATGACAGGGGATAAGGTTTTAAGTATAGATGCCCCAGGAGAAGCCCAATCAATACTTAACAGATATATACATAAAACAAAGGAAAACATAAAAGGTTAGTACTTCAGAAAAGACATCAACCAAATATAAATTAAGCAACAAGAACTAACAAATCATTATTTAAAAAAACAAAAACAAAAAAACAATAAAATTAGCAAATTTACTAAATACTCATAGGACAAGGAAAGACAGAAAGGATTTTTAAAAAATAAATTCAAAAAGAACAAATACTAATACAAATTAAAACCAAGTGTAAAGGACAATAGTTATCCATAAACAATACAAAAGAGAAAATAAAATGACAAATACTAATATAATTTAAAACCAGCAACTGCAAAAGACAATAGTTATTTAAATTTAATACACAATTAGTAAATAAAATGACACTAAATACCCCAATTATAACCAGTTTTCAGGTTGAACAGGGTATACCAAGATGAAACGAGAAGAGGCAATAACGGTCAGCTGTTAAGTGCCCGCTCTCCACCCATCACCTCTTCAAAACAACAACAACAACTGCTATAGCGTCATTCGGATCAGGAAGTTTGTAAACACGGGCGAGAGGTGCAGTTAGCAAGTCATTTAAAAATAATTATCGACTGAAATGTTTGACACTTCTAAATTTAATACTTACATGTTTATTTTTGGGTACTTTACATTTATTCTTTGACCGTGTACAGCATACTGGATAGTGGTCACTCATTGCGAGGGTTCAGAATTTGGTAGCGTCACGTTCTAGCCAAAACAGCCTGTAAATGTGCACTTAATTCTGCTCTGGAGTTATGAAGGCAACGATAGCGAGGAAGGGAACTAGTCACTCCATCTTATACAGCTGGACCTAGTACAATAAAGTGTGTAACACTTCACTCCATTACAGCTATATACCCTATGGAACTATGAGCTGCTCATCTTTATTACATATTCTACATTCACACTCACTTTCTATTCATTCAGTTGTTGAGTGCTCGAATATTTCATGACTTGTGATTATATACTACTTTAATCTGATATGTTTCAAAGAGGATTTGGTGTTTTGATTAATTTGTTTGTTTTTGCGTTCATTCTTATTGTTTTTTATAGTTTTGTTAACTGTATTTCTTAATTGTAATGTGATACTGTAAATGTATGTTGTTATATTACATTTATAATGTTCCTTGCCTCTAAATTAATATTTACAGCAAATGTAAGGATGTATGTAAACTGCAGCCTTCTTCAACCTTTTTATCCTGAAGGAATAAAATAAGGTATTTGCAAGAGTGAACAGTACATACAAGTGTATATATATATATATATATAGTGGTGTAGTAAATTCCACACGTATCTGTGTTTCTGTCAATATGGTTCGTTGTCTAGTGGATCCCGGTTTACGGGTTTTGTACATCAACGTAGGAACTGGTTTCTAAACAAGCCAACAGTACATACTTTGACCATAACTCCTTGCTGAACATGACGACATTTATTTGCAAATAGTAAAGTAAACATAATCTGGTATCTTCATAGCATCATTCTCAAATACATCTGAATACTACAGTACTTCAAGTACACTAATGAATTCCCTTACGGGGTATAAACACTATCACACATTAGGTCCAACAAGGAAAACTGTCAGTTTACACGACTGTAAACAAATGCTCAAGTTACTAGGTCAAATAATGAGACCTCACATTCGAACCACGCATAGCGAATACAGAATAGTGCCGCACTTGCTAGCTTTACACTCATCTTCATTCTCGCTCCCAAGTCTACATTACATTACCCCCGCCCTTCCAACTGAAAACTGTAAAAGTTCAGAGGAGAGGATGCCACTTACTAGAAAACTACTTAAAATACGAATGAAATGCTTACCAACTTATCATACTAAGTCACGTAACTACGCTTTTGTGACCCAAGAAAGAATAATAATAACATTACTGCTATCTATCTGATATCTAATGATACAAATAATAACCTGTAAAGATATGTGAAAGAAATGAAAGGCACAAATGAATTTTTTTAAACCCAAAATTAGCAGGTAATTAGTACTGAATCCATGAAAAGTATTAAAGATCCAGAATATCCCTGCCACTGTTCGTGACTAAATGTCATGGTATAAATAACAGTAATATAATGTTCCTCCAGTGCATAGCAAGTCATTTCACTGTTCCGCAAACCCGTTACTCATACAGGTTCTGTATGAAAATATAATGTCCTGACAAGCATATGAAATGTCAATCTTAGACCCTGGACAGAACATCAGCTATGACATTCTCTTTTCCGTGAATAGGGATTATATCGTAGTCATAACATTGTAATTCCATTGCGTTTCTCGTTAGACGGAAATTCATCGACTATATTATTTGTAAATAGGTGAGAGCCATCTGATCGGGCTGCAAATAAAAAAGAGTTCCTACCAGGTATTTTTCCAGCTTCTTAAGACATCATACTATACATAAAGAGTTCCCTTTCCAGGATAGGGTACTTTGATTCGGCATCCGACAGTTTGCGGCTGAGGTAAAGGGCAGGATGATAGACGCCCTCGAACATCTGCACAAGACATCCTCCACTGCCATGCAAAGATGCATTTGCCCTGAGGATGAAAGTCAGTGTTAAGTCCTGGAGGCGAAGCATAGGACTTTCGGAGAAACATTTATTTATATTGCACTAGCTGTATGTACCCGGTGTTGACCGGATGTCCTATTAACTGTTTTGGGAACTTAGAAAATGAAGAAAAATCAAAATATAATATTTTGATATTGGAGTGAAAGTGAACTTTCGTATAAGTTAATGACTACGGCTTTAAGTGACTATCGTCGTGCTTTGTTTACAGTAATTGCAAATGCAAGCCGCACAAAACACTGTTATTCCTTATGGTTCCACCGGAAGAGTAATTTCATTTTCCTTCCAAGGTTTTGCAAGAAGCAAATTAATAAGGCATGTTTTCTCGTTCCATATGGTGCATAAAGAAAGAATAGCCCACCATTTCCTTTTTTAATCGTGTTAATTACTTATCTTGGCAGCGCTCTCTCTTCAAACACATATATTGTTTCGTCAACCAAGATGCTTATTATTTTCTTTGATATCTTCCTTGATTGTTTATATTCTATTTGCTGCATCATCATAACCCTCCACTCCCAAAAGAACATAGGCCTTCAACAAACACATGCCAAGTCCTCCTGTCACGTGCCATCATCTCAAGTTCTTTCCACGTTCTTCTCATCATTTTCACCTCTGTTTCCAGCTCTCTTCTCCATGTGCTTCTTGGTCTACCTCTGCCTCTCTTGCCCTGGGGATTCCAGAACAAGGACTGCCTTGTAATGCTATCAACAGGTTTCCTCAGTGTGTATTCTATCCATCGCCATCGTCATCTTCCCATCTCTTGTTCCACGGGCACTTGTCTAGTTCTTGTCATCGGTTTTACGTTGGTAACCTTATCATACCATTTTAATCCCTCTATTATACGCAAGAACTCATTTATGGAAGTCTGTAGCTTTTTGGTTGTTGTCTTTGTTGTTCTCCATGTCTGAGAGCCATACAATAGGACTGACTTCACATTGGAGTTGAAGATTCTATTTGCTGCACTGTAATATTATTCTCAATGATTTGTTTATGATTTAGTTGTTATTCAGTTTGTTTTGTTGTCCGTAAGCTCTGTTTATATTTGCAGTCTGTATCTTTCTTGGCAAGAATGCTACTGTAGAACTATTGGAAAGGCAATCAAGTGGTTCTGTAAGGTTTCGTTATTTTGTATTATTTAGTCATGGCACGCTTTGTTCATCCAAGACACAATTGCCGTCTGTTAAATGAACTGGCGTATAAAATGTTCCTAACATAAAAGAATGAGTAAATGTGTTGAGCTGTATTCCACACAAAATACTCTAATTTCTTATGGAGGAACCGCAAACGCAATGTTATTCTGCTTCCGAGTTTTAGCAAGCAGAAAATTAATAAGACACATTTTCCCTTTCCGACCTGGCGAACACAGATTCATCCTTTTTAACTTATTTACTACTGGTTTTCATAACACGTTCTTTTCAAACAAAAAAAAGTTCATCATATTATGTGATACATACTTCTAATATAAAAGACCGAGTATTGTGTTGAGCTGCATTTTTAAATAAACGTTCCTCTTTTCGGCTAGACGCTACTCGTTCAACCTAGACACATAGGTGACGTCGGTTAAATTAGGACACATGTCCTTTCGTTCTGGTTTATTGATTAGCTCTAAGATAAGTATTTTTTTAAATAAACAAATGTTGCCTCCTTTTGCCATTTTTTGGCAAGGCGCGCCAGTTTCTACCTAGACACCATGATCCCAATTAAGGCGCATGTCCAATTTTTTTTCCTTTAAGGGCATATTGATTTATACATGTTTATTTTCCAAATCAATGTGGAATTCCACTGGCGCATGTTCAATTAGACAAGACCTTGCAATCTGGGTGTATATATACAACATCACTGTTGCTTTTCATCTCTTGTATACAAATAAAATCCGCCATCTAAAATTAATTATATTAAATTTAAATATTAAAAAAAAAAATGCTACATACAACTTCACTTTTCTTTAAATTTTCGTGTAAAGTGTTAAAGTGTAATTAAAAAATAATAACAATAGGCGTAGTTATTTGCAATCAAAAATAAATATTTTTTTAAATTCTGATTATTTCTCTCTGTCAGCAGTTACGCGTACATAAAATACAATGAATGAACTTGCATGTCGGTGATCAGTCAAATTTTCTGAATGTGTCCCCAGAAGTGTTATGCCTTGAGGCGAGAATTCACCGATTTTCACTGGTATATCTTTGGTACCAGCTTATGCTTTTTTTTTTAAACCAAAGCGGTGAACCAAATTATTTTACAATTTAAATCTTCTTGACGCAGTTGTTTTTAAATGCTGTAAAAGTAAATAATAAAAAAATTAAAAAAAAAAAAAATTCTAATCTTGAAATTAAACATTAAAAAATTAAACATGCATTTTTATCATAGTTTTGTTTTCTGCAACAACTAAAGCTGTGAACATTTTAAAAAAATTAAAAAAATAACTAAATCATTCATGTTGAACACACACAGTGAACTCTGCATACTTCGAATGTAGATCAACACAGAACATTCACTGGTTAATATATACATGTCGACAAAGCGCCAATGCAATTAGAAATCGCATGGCAAAATCAGTACCATTAAAATGTCATAGTTATAAAAGCGATAGTCTGTCGTGAAATGAATCTGTAGGGACAACACGCTCAAATATTTCCCCGCTTCATAACCTAGTTAACGCATTTTTACAGACTATAAATAACTATATTTGAAATTTGTCTCAAGGCCACCGTAAAATCAACCGCCAACAATTTAACTTGAGTATTTGAATTTTTCTTCTACCACAAGTTAAAAGGTTACTACCCCCAAACACACCCCCCCCCCCTAATATTTATTAATGAACGTCGTAAAAATTAACAACCAATCGGATTGTTGCCTCGTTTTATAGTGATGATAAAAATTTTGGTTGGAGTGAGAAAAATGTCTAATATGTGGTTTTAACAAAAATTAAATAATTTATTCATCAAAAACTAAAGAGAATTAAAAGGAAAGAGGGTTCTTGTGCGTTTATTCACCGGTTAAATCAAATTCTGGATATTTATTACCAAAACTGATAACCGTACTTTTTCTTGACTGAAAAAGGTTGATTTCACATTGTGATTTGGGAGGCAAGTTAAAAAAAAAAAAAGCGTTTCTCGTGCATTCTTAGTTGACACGCTTACGACAGACCAGCCCTCAACCCCCCCCCCCCCCCCCCCCCCCCCCGTATTTTTTTAAAACTTTATAAACCAATAGAAGGGAATTGAATCAGTTCTACAAGTTAACGGTACAAAGGAAACAAGGGAAATCGCTGCCGTTGCCTTCTCTAACTCAAGATCAGAGTGAGGTACCCATTTAGAGCTGGTTAGACTGATGCGTGACCCTGTTCCCTTCCTCGCTGCCGTTGCCTTCTCTAACTCAAGATCAGAGTCAGGTACCCATTTACAGCTGGTTAGACTGATGCGTGACCCTGTTCCCTTCCTCGCTGCCCTTGCCTTCTCTAACTCAAGATCAGAGTCAGGTACCCATTTACAGCTGGTTAGACTGATGCGTGACCCTGTTCCCTTCCTCGCTGCCGTTGCCTTCTCTAACTCAAGATCAGAGTCAGGTACCCTTTTACAGCTGGTTTGACTGATGCGTGACACCTGTTATGGAGTGTTAGAGACTTCACCATACTAGGTCCAGCATCGAGAGATGGGGCCTACCTAGCTATAAATGGGTACTTAACTTTGAGTTAGGGAAGGAAAAGACAGTGAGGAAGGAAACTGGTCTCCCCACCTCTCGATGCTGGACCTAGTATGGTGAAGTCTCTAACACTCCATAACCAGCTGTAAATGGGTACCTGACTCTGATCCTGAGTTAGAGAAGGCAACGGCAGCGAGGAAGGGAACAGGTGTTACGCATTAGTCTAACCAGCTGTAAAAGGGTACCTGCCTCTGATCTTGAGTTAGAGAAGGCAACGGCAGCGAGGAAGGGAACAGGTGTCACACATGTCTAACCAGCTGTAAAAGGGTACCTGCCTCTGATCTTGAGTTAGAGAAGGCAACGGCATCGAGGAAGGGAACAGGTGTCACACATCAGTCTAACCAGCTGTAAAAGGGTACCTGCCTCTTATCTTGCGTTAGAGAAGGCAACGGCAGCGAGGAAGGGAACAGGCCACCCCACCTCATAAAGCTGGGACCCAGTACATCGAAGTCTATAACACTTCATTCCCCAACGGCAGAATGTGCTACGTGACTACAACCTTACAAACGGCAGGCGTGTTTTTAAAAAAAATTCTAAGCAACGGGGGAGGGGGGGAGAGGACAATGTGAAATGACACTTTTTCAGTCAAAAGAAAAATTTTTTTTTTCTTAAATTATGTGTTTTGGCGCGGCTTTGGAGCGGCAAATCTTATCGTGCCATTTGTCACTGTCTTGGATGGCTGTGTTTTATTTTCTTTATTTGACTTGTCCATATTTGTTGAAGTTTTTTGTGGTTTACAATTTTTTACAGGATGGGGTAACCGGCCCCATGCCCAACCCTCCTTAGTAGCTTTCTACGACATGCTTGGCAGGGGACAGTGTTACTATTCTTTGCTCCCCTTTCGGGGCCCCGGTAACACACGGGTGAACTTTTACACAGCTTTTCTGCAATAAAACAAGTCTTGGACCCATGCTACTACCCCTACCTGCGAAAATGCATAATAGACTAACCCGCAACCCCTACCTGCCAATTGGATTAACCCCGCGCATGCGGAAAAAAAGAAACATTATTGTAAGAAAAACAATGTAAGAAAAAGGACGGTGCTCGGTTTGGGTAATAAATTTACAAAATAATAATTTCCCGGTGAATAAACGCACAAGTACCGGAAAGAGATATCTAGAATGGTAGCGCTGATATTGATTAACATAATACCATAAAGATTTCCCATTAATAAAACTATCTTGACGCAGAAACATTTATTTTATTAATATTTTCCGTCGGGAAAAAGCACAATTAAATACTTAAAAATTACACAGATGAAAACGGGGAGAAATAAATAAAGGAAACCTATAGTGGTAGATAGAGAACAGCTGGCCTTTTAATAATCAATTTTGATATTAAAAATCGGTCTATAAATAATTGAGATATATAATATATAAATAAAATCAGACGAGCAAACACACTGAACAACGCTCAATGTTTATGGTCCAAAATTAGTTGTTTTATTTAGGACGCGTCTTTTGATTGGCTGGTTGGAATTGATAACTTTTAACTCTGCTTGAATAAGTCCGCCATTTGAGAAAAACTTTAGGACAGACAGGTTGAGAGCAGATGCAAAGCGTTGGTGACAAATGCCTTTGCCGTCTGGACGACACAGCAGTCTGGAATTGAGCCATTTACTGCTAGTCAATCCTGTGATTGTGTGATTATTCTTTACTTGTGGGTTATATTGCCTATTACTTAGTGGTGGCAGGAAACCTGGTGCAGGCAGACCTTGTGTACATTGAAGCCTCAGTAAAGCTGCATGCTGCATCTGTGGTCAGAAGACAACTCTTGTGTTGACCTTGCATAGTCTACAGTCATCCACCTCAGACAGGCTGTCAGGTCAAGTCCCTTTAAATGGGCATATGAGATCTCATTTTAACAATTTCCACAACCAGAACAGAAATTCCTGTGGGCGTGATGATACCACAGACCCTCACATAATTGACTATTTGTTATAGAGAGTATTAAATCAGACTGTGGGATACACATACAGTGACACTTTAATATACCAGTTATGAACAAAGGGTCCTCTTTATTTATTTATATGTTGTAAATACAATTTTCCTAATTTGAAAACATTCCTGTCCCAAAAGAATTGTGGTACAGGAAAATAAAAAAATTGTAATATATTAATATAACTTTACCAACAGTCTTACTTACTTCACTTTTATTGAGTTAAAGTTATGTTTGACATTGTTCATACATCACAATAGATACACTACCCTTGACACTTGCCACACAACATCACAGAGATTATTTTACACAGAGTGAGATCTTAGAGAGGTGTAGCGGGAGGTTATTTAAAATTATTTATTTAGGTAAGAAGAGGGTTGGCAGATGGATATCCAAGTGTATCATATGATACTCTGATAGTATGCCAGAAAAGAGCTCTGGTCTTACAAGTAATACCCCAGTCTTAGAAATAAGCACTGGTGTATTGATATCATAGAAATTGTCAGACTGTGAAAACCCTGGCCAGTTGGTAAGAAGTTGTACCAGGATTTAAGGTGTCTCCTCCCTGTGACTATCTTATGATTTCTTAATGTCTAGGGGATAAATATAATGAACATTCACTTTAAACACCAGGGTAAAAAGTGAATAAGTCCTCAGGTGCAATTTAAAACTTTTAATAATTACACTGATCTTCTATCTCTGCTATTTGGGAATGAGCATTAATATATATATATAAAATATTCACACAAGTACTATTATTTCTAACTATTGTTTTGATAGGAATGTCTGTCCTTGTAGAAAATGTATTTACTAGAAACCGTCACTCAGCAATGTTAATAATTAGTCTTGTCTGTTTAGACTTCAGGATCTTGAACAATAAAGTTAATGAAAACTGGAATCACTTTTACTGTATCACTGTTCTTTTAGTCCTCTGACTTTACACATTACTGTCATCAGTTGACTGAATTCTTTAATGGTTTGAATACTGTTTTCATATCACAACTATTGGCTGTTGGTTCATATATAGGTGGTCAGTGTTTTAAATGACACTTATTTTTTGAACTTGACAATGCTGACACTGAACTGTCCTTTGTAGATATCAGACTTGGTAGACCCAGCTATAGGAATATCAATGACCAGCTGTGGTTCACTCGTTGGGGTCCTGCACTTTTGTGGGATTGCCTCTGATGAACAACACAAGCTTCTGATACTAGACAGTCTGGTTTGAGTTATTTCATGGAACCTGAAACATCATATCAGCCTTGGCTAGTATCTGGCTAGACTTGTAACTGACTAGCACAGATGTCAGTCATCAGATGTCACAGTTATACACTCATAATAAGTAAGGACATCATTTCAGTGATACAGAAATATTAACATTTCAATTAATTGTAACTGACTAGCACATATGTCAGACTAGTCAGTCATCAGATGTCAAGGCTATACAGTCACAGTAAGTAACATCCTTTCAATGATTCCGGATTAGTATTAACATTCTCAGTAATAATCATCATCTGGTTTATTCCTCTCCTGTACATCCTTTAATTTTTTATAACTTGATCTTTCAAACTACATCAGGTACAAATTTAAATACTGATGCCACTCTTAGTATCTACACAAAATTAATACTTATTTAGATAAAGTGAGTGACCGACTGACCAAGCGATCAAGTTGCTTTCTTAAGTAGCTGTAACCGCCTGTTTTGTAACGGCCACCATAAATGTAACGTACTGTTTATGCGTGATGTGAAAGCTGGCAGAGTGAACGTGTCGTTTATCACCTGGACTGTGTAATGTTGCGGTGTCGATGTAGGTCACCAGAAAGGTAACGGCCAGGAATGTAACGGCCACCAGAGTGAGGCACTGCCAGGGGTACTATGGTCACTCACAGTAAACAGCGTACATGTTGTAGATCTGTGATATTGGTATTATGATGTGCTGAGTGTGGGTGTAGACGTGAACACGAATGCTTGAGGCTCTTAGTAAAGTCAATAATGCACCCATACACTCACATGCAGTAGTCAATGATGAATTGAAGACTGCTGGCACGTTTCAAACATTTATTTACGAAACTGACAGTAGCATCAACAGGACAGTCAAATCGACGAGATCAAGGACTTCACATAGATAATAAATGACTGTTAAATGTTTGGTAATCAAAGGCTTGCATCATACATCAACTAGGACATACCCAAACATCATCTGTCCTAATGTTACAATATGTAATGTAGCTTCCGTACCATTGACTCAGCGCGTCAGGTACTTAAATAGCTCTGTCGTCCAACAAACGAGCTCCTAAATTGCGTAGCAATAATACATAAGGCTGTTATTCAACTGGCATAGCTCGCCAGATATATTTCCTCTTGCTGAAAATATTGGCCATAATACAGGGCCTCAATATGTAGACAGATGTGTATCCTTTTTTAGAAGGCACGATCAAACCATGCTAAACATATATATATATATATATACCGCCAACCTGCGGCGTCCACAATAATTTATCATCATCATTAGGCTTCTGTTCACTTGAAAACATATAGTCTTATTTGGCTAGAACTAGAAGCAAGGAAGGAATTCTGTCTCTCAAGATCTATGAGCTTCACTCACCGATAGGTAACTTCCAATGTTCTGCAGCCAAAGGCATAGTAATAAGACTGTCATTTACCTTCATACAGAATCTTCCGGATACACCCTTAACAAACAATCACTGGGGAAAACATTGACATTTCAGTCATATCGAAACTTCCCATCCCCATGATGATATAGAGAAAAATCACAAACGGACATCATCGTCCGACAGCCCAGATCACACTCTAGATGACGGAAGTCACCGTTCGCGCTCAGAACTCTGTGCATGCCTAGACAGCATAAAAAATGAGCATCGTTCAGACAGACCAACGACAACGATTGAAAGAAAGAGAAGATAACCCTTTAAACAACCTGTCATAGAAGTTAATACCCAATTATCCAACTTTGACCAACAAAGTTTTACAACAAAAGTATTAAATTGATTTACCTATATGACTCCGTCAAAAACGACAAAAGTATAAAATAGATTTACCCATTATGACTCTGTCAAAACCGACAGCAACAGTAGCACAACTACATAGTTTTGGAATTGAAACCTGGCCGTGGAACACTCCAGTTTACCAGCTGTAAATGGGCACTCAGTTGTGCTCTCGAGCTAGGGAAGGAAAAGGCAGCGAGGAAGGGGACTGGTCACCTAACCTCGTAAAAGCGGCATCTTCCATGATGAAGCTTCTAACACTTCATTTGCCTATGACAATCTCTGCCATGGGACTGCCTTTATCTTCGTAATCGATAAAGCAATTAATATGATAGATGTTATCTTCATTTGGCTGTAGGGCTAGTTGTGATTCGTTTTTGTACAAGCAACAATCATCCACATAGCACATGTTTATATCATATAAAAATAGCAATACATTTATACCGATAATTATTCTACGTGCATATTTTGTGAAGTCTATACGAACCTGCAATAATAAAAAAAAATATTATACAAGATAGTTATCATAATTTTGCTTACCCTCAGACTCCAGACACTGGACTGAAAATTTCTGGCGATCCGCTCACAATTCAGATGGAATATGTGTAGTGGCGAGCTCTGCCTCCAGTCTGTCTCACCTACTTTCAGTGTGTATTTTCTGTTTAGCGCTCCGCCTTTTATAAGGATCTGGCGGACGTATCGGAGGGCACTGACGTCACAGCCTAAAACTCGGAGGCTGAAATTTCTTCCTGAAGCTGTGATTTCACAGGATCTGTGCGTTGCCTGAAACTTTCCCTTTCTCATCCTCGGCTTATATATGATTCATACTGTTCCATCCTATCTTGTTTTATACAGCCGATATATCTCTATTTTCCTATCCATGTAATTTCACAAACTGTTATTTGTTGATTTTAGTATTTAGAACAGAAGTGGGTTTACAGGCTTTCAGCTTAACTGTGGACAGCCGTAATACGCATTGATCTCCGTAAATAGTAACTTCCTACCGTTTTTCCTTATATACAGTTATACACAATCCTCTCCTGGAATAAAAGGTGAAATCCCTTTCACAAGAATACCATTTAGCTCCTATATATCATTGCCGATTGCCGATGTCTCATCGACAGTTTGTCGATACACCGCCATTTTGTAAGCGGCCGGTCCCGTGATAAGCGAGAGGTGAATGGTCTGTAAAACTATGCGAAGCCACGTTTGCAATGTATCTGAGCCAATTTTGCGACAAGAGGTAGCGGATAGGGACCCTGACATCATCAATTAGACTATAAGGAACTTACACAGCTGGACCTCACTTTGTTTACCCTTAGTGTAGTAACATCAATAACCTCTCATATTACCGCATAGTGCTACATTAAAACTGAATTTTTTTACTAGTTCCCATTAAATTAAAAGTATGTAATTGAACACTTTTTAATTATGTTGTAAAACATGCAAACGTATAATTTTTAATTAAAAACATAAAATAATAGTTTTAATTTTTGTGTTACGTCCCTTGTTTTCTGTAGAATGTCTATGTCCCTTCATTTACGGCCTCTGAGAATTAACTGGCTTATTTACATTTTATTCGAAAACTTTAAATTAAAAACATGTCATAATTACATTATTAAATTATGAAATAATTACATGGCGTAACGCGGCAGTACTTAAAGAGACTTTCTGCCAAAATTCATTAAGATATAAATAGGCATGCGAATTTGTATTAAGAACATAGAAACAGACATCGCCTTTTATTTACATAGATAGTGCTTGATCGCAAGCCTCATTCCGTTTTACCTTATCGGGCATACCTGTTAAGTCATTTTTTCGCGTGGGCGTTATGTATTAGAGATCCTCACATACGAGTTTAGTCTTTTATAGACTACACATGTGAGCGCATCTAAAGTAAAAATATGTTTAATTATTTGTGTGCCTTCGCGCACCTTTTGAACAGAATAGTGCAACGGGGTGCGATCGTTTTGTTGCCAAACAGCAATGATGTTTGAGCAGATACATAGCGTCCTTTGTATAGGGCAGACGTCTTCGTCATATATTGAGATAAGTCTTAGCTCCCTAAGTCGGGGGAAGACTCAATGAATTATAGATATTATGATATCTCCCTGTGTGGAGTATTTGTATTAGCCAAACCTGGCTCATTAATGTATCATGTTTGATACCGTATTTATCCTTGGCAAGATTTGGTAGAGCTTCGGCACGTCTTGTCATGGCGTGCCGCTAGTGTGCCCATATCCTTGTTGAGCTTTGTCTGGATTGTACTGCACTATATCTTCAGGGAAGAAACCCTTCGTATTATTCAAAGCTTCATAACGAAAACTAAGAATACAAGAACTGCTCACCGCAGAGCATCCGCCGTACTTGAGACGATGGCGGGTCAGTGAGTCGGTCAAGTTCATGATTGATGCCATGTACTAATGAAACGTATATTGATGAAATTCCACTATCATTTGTGTAACTGATGATCTCTATTTATGATGTCCTCGTCTACGTTCAATAAATCGTCATTGATGTACAACCATGGGTCCAGTTCAGATTTCTTACCCGTGGGTCAACCTTCATGACCCAACCGCCACAGTTGCGTTCATATTGTCACCATTGGCCTGTTCCTACACCCATATTCTCGTTGATAAAGAAACAATCGGCCATAGATGTTGAAGGACTTTCGTGTGGGGTTACTGGTTGTGTTGCCTGAATTCTGATCGTGCTAATGTTCTTACGCGAATGGGGTGAACCTCACCTTCGGTTTGTCGTAATGCCTGAACTTGGCATCAAGATGTAAACAACTGTTCATCTTATTAACTCAGCAACTTGACACAAAATACGTAATTCATAAGGTTGAATGGTGTAACGTGATTCAACGAATAATGCCTCCGGTTCGAGTCCTTCACAATTTAATATGGATTACACACATACATAAACAGTTCAATTCACACATGAGGTACATGCATCAATCAATCAATAGCGTAGACTGCTGTTTTACGTGTCAATGTCCGTTTAAGGATACAATGCAGTAATTGTCGTCAGAACATCACAGCTATATGCACGCGCAGATAGAATGGCTACCTGCCGACAGTGAGACTGTGAGTCTAATTACTTCGTATAAAGTAGACGATTATCTTTCTCCTTCCAAGGATTTAGTTAATCACTAACCTCCATAAGTTTCCTCTCTCGTAGAGTTCTAGGACTGACCCTGGTCCTGCATAAATACACATATAAATGGCTATATCATGCCATTAATTTGGAAGGCTAGAAAAACGCAGCTATTCAGCTTGACGGTCAAAGTAACAAAGGGTAGCGTCTCCTAGTTACCAACTGTGACCCAAACAACGCTAGACACGTCATAATCGATCGTGTATGGAGCGTTCAATAATTGAAACATCTATCGCAATATATTAAATGTCTTCATCATGTGACGTATTCTTTCCAGAACGTTGTCTCCATTACAGCTGCTCTGAACGCATCACGATTCTGGGCAAGTCGACCTGCATCAGCCAAAGACAAGTTCAGACTCTCTGTGATGTCCTGGGTCCACCGTCGTCTAGGTCGACCCCTTCCCCTTTTTCCAGGGACCATGCCTTCCATCACTGTTTTTTCCAGACTATTATGTCTTTTTATATGACCGAAAAATTTCAGCTTCCTTATTGCGATGGTATTTAGGAGCCAATGTTCCTGTACATTTAGTGAGTGCAGTACTTCTCTGTTGGTCTTTTTTTCTGTCCAGGGTATTCTCAACATCCTTCTGTAGCATTTCATTTCGAATGATGTAATCTTTTTTGCAACTGTTTTATTGAGTGTCCAAGTCTCGCAGCCGTATGTTGCTACTGGGAATATACATGCTCTGATCAGTTGTAACTTTGTTTCTTTGCTTGTGCCTTGCCATAGGTTTTTCATCTGTATTAGCTTATGTGAAGCAATTGCAAGTCTTCTTTTAATTTCTACTGCACAGTCGCCAGAGCTGTTAATGATTGATCCTAAGTATTCGAATTCATTGACACTTTCCAGTTCTTCGTTATCAATTTCAATTTCTGGTTTGGTCTTTACTTTGTCTGTTGTCAATACTTTGGTCTTCTTGGTGTTTAGGTATAGATTCTGGGCCTCGCTGTGTTTTTTGGTGGACAGAAGTAATTGTTCAAGTCCTTCTGGGTTGGTCGATAGGAGGACTGTGTCGTCAGCATATCTGATTTCCGGGATCTGGTACCCGCCGATGTTAAATGAGTCAAACTCTGTGTGTTCTTGGTCATCTCTTACGTTTCTCATGATATTCTCGGCATAAATGTTAAACAGGTAAGGGAAAGGTTACAGCCTTGTCTTACTCCTTTCTGTACTTCAAACCATTCTGATGTTTCCCCCTCTATTCTTACTGCTGCCTGTTGTTCTTGGTACAGCAGTGCGATGAGTTGTATAAGGTGGTTTGGAAATCCCATATTTTTCATAATAGCCCATAACTGCTGATGTTGTACACAATCGAAAGCTTTTGTGTAATCAATGAAACAAGTATGTAGGTCAACGTTGAATTCTCTACACTTTTCTATGATGATCCTCATGTTGAATATATGATCCCTAGTGCCTCTACCTGGTCGAAAACCCGCCTGTACTTCATTTATTTCTGTTTCTAGCTTTTGTTGCATCCTTTTCATTATGATTTGTAAAAGTATTTTGCTGGCATGGCTTATAAGAGCTATAGTTCTGTAGTTTGTGCACAGTTTCAGGTTGCCCTTTTTGGCAAGGGTATGTAAATTGATCTTTTCCATTCCTTGGGCCAAATTCCGCTTTGCCAGATCTTGCAGCATAATGCATGGTATATACGAGCGCTGCCTTCTCTTCCTGCCTGTATCATTTCAGCTGTGGGAGCCGCGCTAGCGTAGTGGTTACAACACCGCTCTGGCGACCGGGTGATTCAGGATCAAACCCGGGCGACGGCATTTGAGGATTTTTCGTCGACCGGGAATTGGACTGGATTAACTCGAGACCTGGCGAGTACATTTGAAGGAGTGTCGTCGACCAGGGATTGGCGGCTCCTGAGCCGACCCAGCTCTAATGGGTACCTCCGAAATCGGCGAGTATCTGCCTGAATGGCGAGGGACACCTGTCTCTGTACAAGAAAAAGGGATACTCACGTAAAATCAATGTCAGGTTAGACATTAACAATAACCTGAGATTTCGCCTCGAGTATTAGCGGGCGTACGAAAAAAAAAAAAAAAAAAAAAAAAAAAAAAAAAAAAATTTCAGCTGTTATTTCATCACAACCAGGAGATTTTCCACTTTTTAAGTGTTTGATTGCATTCCGGACTTCCTCTATGGTAGGTTCTGGTTCACGTTCCGCTTCATTCATGACGTTGTTATCTGCCGCTTTGTTTATTTCCGTATACATTTCTTGACAGTACTCCTTCCATCTGTTCAGAATATCTTTACGTTCTGTTAGAGTGTCGCCTTTCTTGTCGTTTATTGCTCGAGGTGATGATTTAAAGTTGCTGTTTTTCAATGTTCTTACTTCAGAAAACATATTCTTACTCAATCCCTGTTTGCGCATTTCCTCTTTTTTCCTGCAGGTGTCGTTTATGTATTGTTGTTTGTCTTGTCTGACTCGTTTTTTAATCTGCTTTGTGTATTCCTTGTACAACTCCTGATTTTCTGTATCTTTTTTGGACTTCATTTTTCTTCTCTCTACCACCAACTTCAGTGTTTCGTCTGAGATGTATTCTCGTCTCTTTATGCTTCTTTTAGGAATTAACCTCTGTATTAAATGTCTTAACCTTTACAATTGCACGTCTGCTAACCTTTAGCAGACGGCGTTAATAACATATACCGTAACAATAGACTATAATCCCGACATTTCTGCATCACTCTTGCCAGCAGTGACAGCTAATAGCAATCAACACAGCACACACCAAAAAACACGCCTTTAACAATACCTTTCCTCGTCAATAACGAGAGTACAGATGACACAGAGGAAAAATGAGGTAAATTTGTGATAAAAGTTAACAAAACCTAATATACTTCGAACTTGCTTCTTGGTAGTTGGGATAGCAAAATCCAAAATCTTCTTAACCGTCGGATCTTCAGGTTGTAGCATATGTCTACCTATCCTATGGCCCAAGAAACAAATTTCACGGAATCAAATGTGAATTTTAGAAGGTCTAGTCGTGAAACTGTGTACGCTGAGGGTCTGAAGTAAGGAAAACAATCCATAAATATGCTCTTCCCACGTATCATGGTAGAGGCAAATATCATCAATAATCATAATATCAGGTCGGTTTCCAAAAATCCGACGCATCATGCGTACAAATGTAGCTAGAGCATTCATCAACACGAAGCACATAACAATGTAATGGAAAAGACTTCGAGGAGTGGCAAAAGCAGTTAAAGGTTTTGACTCCTCAGATAACGGAATTTGCCAGTATCCTTTAGATAGTCAAACTTGCTGAAGAAAGTAGCAGATGACAATTTAGGCAATAAATCTTCTAACAAAGGCATCGGTTCCGCATCCGAGATGGTCACTTTGTTGAGGAGATGAAAGCCAATACAGATTCTGATAGACTTATCTTTTTTACGAATCACCACTATTGGAAAACAAAAAAAGTGAATCTGAAGTTGAGATAATTCCAAGTCGTAACATGATGTCACCTTCAGCCTCAACTTGATCTCTAAAATGAAGTGGAATAGCATTTGGCCTTAATTTAATCGTAGTGGAGTCCAATAATTTAATTTCATGAGATATATCCTTGGTATGTCCTGAAAGGTAAGTTACAACATCCTGAAAAGATTCCAACAGTTCCAGCATCTGACCCTTATGATTACTGAGTAAATCCTCACAAATTATAATATCTCTCCATGCTTTAATATGAGCCACCGTAAAATGTGACGGCACATCATCAAAACTAGTCTGTTCCTCATCGATCAACGCAGTAGAAGAGTGTTGTGATGATTGGTCTGTAATCGATTTACATATGAATTGTAATTGCGGAGGACGTGTAATATAAGGCCTCACCTTATGAATATGAAAAGTTTTACTTTTGCCTCTAATATCAATGACGTAGTCCACGTCAGTTCTCTTCGCAACCACTTTAAAAGGGCCTTGCCATGTTACCAGTAAGTGATCTCCCTTGAGTGGTAGGAGAACAAAAACATCATCAACAACCGATAAAGAAGTCAGTTGTCTATCACGATTAATACGTGGTCGTGTCTTAGTTTTAGCAACTTCTGATGCGTTAGTCGCCACCTGACAGGCATGCGTGAGACATTGACGTAAATCTATTACGTATTGATATGCAGATTTCACATCTACATTTTTCATAGAATCTATCAATAAACCTTGCAGGATAGACATGGGACCTCTAGGGTTAGCTCCAAAAAACATATTCAAATGGTGAGAAACCAGTTTGTTCAAAGGGCATCTATCTGTATTCGAACAAAACTGCTGGAAGCAAACGGTCCCAGTCCTGAGGATAAGCAGCAGTTACTTTTCCCCAAAAGTTGTTTTGAAGTCGAATTCCAGCGCTCTACCACTCCGTTCCTATTTGGGTGGAAACGAGCACTTAAGGAATGACGAATGTAAAATGCATTAACGATATCAGACATTATACTTGAGGTGAATTGAGTTCCATGCTCCGAAAGTATTTCCTCCAGAAAACCAAGGCGCGAGAATATACTCAACTAAACATCCGTTACTGAGACAGTGGTGATAGTCTTCAAAGGGATGGCGTCTGCCCAACATGTACATAAATCTATGCACGTTAAAATGAAACGACTTCCTTTAGTAGACATCACTGGTAGAGGTCCATTGATGTCAATCGCCATTTTATGGAAAAGACGGACAGAAACGTCTGTAATCTGTAAAGGTGCTAATTGACGCGCTCCCTTGCGCTCAACTTCCTGACATTCAGCGCAAGATTTGCAATAAGTTCGAATGTCTTTGTTGATGCCAAGCCAATAAACATGTGTCAATACTCTATAAACAGTACGGACAATCCAAATTTGACCTGCAAAAGGAACGTCAAGCGCATTAGACAAAACAAGTGGTCGAAAACAAGTAGGAACCATAATTTGTCTACGATTAGACGAGTAATTGTCGAAATATCGGATCACAATATTATTCTGAAACTGGAACCAATGTCTCGAGTTTTCACTGTGCTTAATGGTTTAAGCCGTAGCCAATGTAAAGATATGTTCTTAGGATGGGTCTTGCTGTTGATGCGTTATAAATACATTTTTGTCAATGTAATGACATGTAGTGATAGTGGGTGTATTGTGTAAGGAGTTTAAATGTTCTTGTGTTTCAGCCACATGTTGTGCTCTTGTTTTGACAGCATTAGACAAAGAAGGATGTGACATCTCCCATACACGAATATCTTAAGTAGAACAACCCTTAATCCCTTTAATGTTGTCTATTATCAAATCACAGCTGGGATAATTTAGGGCACACTGTGCCCGAGAAGAAAGGAGTGTCTATTACTACGCCAGCCAATGGATAACATTCTACACTACCACTAAAATTTACGCACTTAACTGACGTACCCGTGAGACAGGAAGGCTGAATTAAAGATTATTTGACACCAACTGTGGTATCTCTCAGAACCGACACAGGTCTATCAAACAAAAAAAATTTATGAAATACGAGCATACCAGCACCATCATGTGTAAGATAGCTGATAGAGCGTTACCGCACTTCAACCTGGTTGAAATAAAGTCAAGCATTCTCTACAGTTGACGCTATTTTATAAATCAGCGCTACAAGAGTTAGTGTGATTATTAGCCTCAAGTGTAAGACTATTTAGAACAGCATCATCGGTCTAACATGCATTACCGTGTGAGCGTACTCTGCTATTTATTGCTTCTTAAGAATTGTGTTCTCGTACGATAGGAGACATTATTAAAAAGAGAATTACACCTAGGACCCCTGCAATCGCGACCGCCGTGTGACGGTGTAGTTTTATTGTGGATGTTGTTACAATGATCATAGGCATCATTTCTGTTGCCACGCCAAGAACTTTTATTACTGTAATTGAAGTTTCACCTCTCTTCAAAATGTGACAGAGAATGATTACTGCGAAAATTGTAGCGACCTCGAAATGAATTATGTGTGTCCCCAATCTTCTGTCCACACCACGAGTACGAGACTTGTAAAATGACCTAGCATTTACGTGATTAGCAGCATAAGCTGGAATGGTGTTCCTTACTTTAGCGTTGCTCAGAGGCATGTTAGGATGCGCGACCATAAATTGTTGACCTAATCTTTCCAATTCATTCACAAAAGTAGATTTACGCTTCTGCAGGAATGCGATAATTTCAGCGTTGCAGGATGAGTTAATTTTATCTCTCAATATGAGGTCCATCAGACCTTCGTAAGATGATTTAGGAATATTAGAAAGATCGATCTATCTTGTGAGGCATATTTTAACAGAAGAAACGAAGTCTTCAAAATCGTTACCATCAACGGGTAAAATTGATTGAATTTTTGGCGATATCCTTCCTCAATCAAACAATATTTTCGCAGGAATACCGCCTTCACCATCCCGTTATCCCGTCTTTTATTTTCTTTAATGTCAAAAAAGATTTTCAACGCATCTCCGGTCAATAACCCATTAAAATACTCAGATCACAATTTCTTATATATATTTAAAGTAGAGACAAGTGATTCAAAATTCTGAAGGAAGAAACCTATGTCATCCGTAAGCGATGAAAAAGGAAGTAATTTTAGATTGACATGTGGGATCTTAGACGACCCATTACCACCAGCTCTTTTGTAACCTGTTGTTGCAGTTCAAACGCTTTTTCTCTCTCAAATTGTGCGAGTTCTGCGGCAATTTCTGCTAAACGAATTATCTCTGATCTCTCTTTCCTATCCTTTTCGTTTGCAATTTCTGTCAATCTAATTTCTCTCTCCTCTTTGTCTCTATGTAATTTAATTTCTTTCTCTTCTTTCTCTTTTTCTTTTGAAATTTCTGCCAATTTCTGGCTCCTTTTTCTTTCTTTGTAATTTAATGCTCTCTTTTTCTTCTCTTTTTCTTTTGCAATTTCTGCCAACCTAATTTCTCTCTCCTCTTTCTTTCTTTGTAATTAAATTTCTCTCTCTTCCTTCTCTTTTTCTCTCTCAGCTTCCATGTATTTATCAACTTCATTTGCGACATAAGCAATAAGAGCATCGGCTGTCAAGCCCAGATCCTTTCCAATCTGTACAATTCATGACCTAAATTTCACCAAGTCAGCCATCACGTGACAAAATATACTTGATAGGAAACTCTTTACAGAGCGATACAACAGGAAGCAATCTGATCATCAGAAGAAGTCCCCCCATCCGACAAGTGTTTCGGCCCAATTACTCCTTTACACTCTAAGGGGGGGGGGCGGGCCCACTTGGGTCATGACTCCCAAGCGTCTCATCTTCCTGTTGTCTTGTACCGAAAATGAACCCATTTCTCTTATGGTAGCAACTTTTAAATCCACAACGCCAGCCGTGGAGGCAATTGTGAAAGTAACAAAGAGAAGACAAATTATTCCGTTCGTTCCGTCGCCCTTCACAACTAGCGCGCAGCCGTCGAGCCTTAGCCCCTGCTCGCCGCAAGCCACTGAAATTGTGTACCTGACACTCCCTATAGTATACATCGCCTGTTGCCCCAGAGACGCAGCCCTTTCACTAGTACACTAAAAAAACTCAGCGTTGTGGACTTAGAAAAATTTTGGTGTTTTCTGTACCGCAGCGTTTATTGTCACGATTTCCATTGCCCATTGCGGTTGTTCCACAGCCAGCCTGGTGCCTTTTCGGCAGTTTCACTAAGCCTCTTCAGTGCCCTTGTTCTAGACTGTCTCTTCAGCCCCAACAGTTTCAATAAATCATACACTGATGCAGCCATAAGCCCTCTTGCTCCCACTTCAACCGCCATGACCCTTGCACTGAATCCATCGTGTCTCAGATCCGCGGCCAGATCGCTATACTTGGCCGCTTTGAATGAATGTTGCTCGTCTAATCTGGATTCAAATGGCACGGTCAGTTCAATCAGCATGACCTGAAGCGTTGCTGAAGAATAAAGCACTATATCCGGCCGTCTCCGCGATTTCTGTTACTCTCTGGATATGCCCCCCGTCCAGGTAGGTCTACCGCCATCTCCCAGTCGTTTGCACAGTCAAGAAGAGATGGTAAACTGCTACCAGGTTTACTCGGTTTGGGGTGTGCTGACTTTCCTGCCCTCAGAAAGTATGTGTTTGCTTTGTCTGGCAGGACTTTGCTATTCGCTTTCATTCTTGAATGATCTATTGTCGCAGCAAGCTCATTTAGCACTTTGTTATGGCGCCAAGTGTATCGCTCTTGCCCTAATGCCACCTTACACGCTGAGAGCACCTGTTCAAGTGTCTGCCTCCCCTGGCACAGGGGGCACTGCTCATAATCCGACTTTCCCCATTTCACAAGGTTGGTGGCCGACGGCAGCAGGTCATACATTGATCTAACCACGAAGCTGAGCCTAAGAGGTGCCATATGCCATATATAATTCCATGTCAAGGACCTCTGCAGGGCTCCTTCCCATGTGGTCCATTGGCCTTGTTGGACCTGCTGCACTGCTTTTTGCAACCTCTTATCATTCTCAGCTCCTCGTATCTCCTGAACTACCATGTCTCTGCGCTCCCTGCTTGATGCCTTGGACCACCAGCGGATGTCACCATGCCCAAATCCCCGTCTATTCGTTTGTGTGTATCCGATTACCTCTCTCAGTTTGAGTGACTCTTCAGCAGCATCAACAGCTTCTTCCACTCTCCACTTCCTTCCCGTTTTCATTGTGGGTTGAATGGACTTAACCACGTCATCAGCTGACTCGCGTAGCATCATTGCAAGCATTGCTTTTCCAACTTTGTATTCTTCAACAACTGACTTGAAGGGAAGCAGAAGTTTTGACTTTTTGTAGTACAGTGCTACATCTGACAGACCTGGTGGTACCCCTAGCCATTTTCTCATGAACTTGTTGACCTTCTGCTCTATAGCTTCCACTGTATTTGTCCTTATTTCATATATAAGCAGTGGCCACAGCAACTTCTGTATCAACATGATCTGGAGGCACCACAGTTTGAACTTTCCCAGGAGTCTGCTTTGGTCTATGATCTGTAGTCCTCTGTCTGCCATTTCTATTGTCTGTTGCACTGCCTTCGAGTCTTTTCAAGAGGCATCGTACACCCTGCCAAGACTTTTAACAGGTTCCTCAATGACAGTAGGGATTCTTTGGCTAGAAACCGTGAATATGACTTCTGCTATCTTCCCTTTCCTGACTGATAGGCTTCTCGACTTCTTGGGTTTGAAGTTCATTCTGCACCATCTGACTAGTTCATCCAGGCGTGCTAACATCCTCCGAGCCTGATGTTCATCTGATGTCAGAATTGTTGTGTCATCCATGAATGCTTTGAGCGGTGGCATGTGACACATTCTACCGAGCTTTGGGCCTATAGCCATTCCTTCAGCCGCATTGAGGATTACCTGCATAGCCATGACGAATAGTATCGGAGAGATGGTACATCCCATCGCAATTCCAACTTCAAGGCCAATCCACTTCGTTGTGTACTCTCTGGTTGAAAATCTGACAGAAAACCCTGCGAAATACAGCTTCAGCATTGCTGCAATCTCTTGTGGAACATGATACATTTCTAGGGCATGCCACAACATCTGGTGTGGAACGGATCCATAAGCATTCGCTAGATCCAACCAGATTACATGGAGGTTTGTTCTGTCAGACTTTGCCTTTTGGATTGCTTCCCAGATCATTGCGGAATGCTCTAGACATCCTGGTGTACCTGGGATACCTCCTTTCTGAATGGTAGTGTCAATGTACCCATTTGCCAGGAGGTATGTAGTGAGTCTTTTCGCCATTACTGAGAAGAATATCTTCCCTTCCACATTGAGTAGATAGATTGGACTGAACTGACTGATGTCAGTGGAATTTTGTTCCTTCGGGATGTAGACTCCGTTTGCCTTTCTCCATTCCTTGCTTACGAGTTGGGTTTTCCACGCATTCTTCAGTAAACGGAGCAGTCGTTTGAGAACCTCAGGGCATCTTTTATACACCACATATGGAACACCATTAGGACCTGGAGCTGACTTGCATCGAGCTTTCTGGACAATGCTTTCTACCTCTTGCACTGTTGGAGGCTTAGTGTTAAATTCAGCTCCTGGCTTCCCCGGCCATTTAAGGCCTACCATGCTGCTGAGTGGCTCATCTTTGCGACCATCTGAATATGTCCTTCTAAGGTGTTCTTCCAGGTCTTCTTTCCTGATGTGTAGCGTACCCGACCGTGGCTGCTCAAACAGTTCTTTGGCAAACTTGAAGGGCTCCCTAAAGAAACTTTCCCTATCCCTTCGAGCCTTCCTTCTCTTCCTGCACAACCTTTCCGCTCTACAAAGGGCATTATGTTGGCCTTTCAGGTGCTCCCAAACTTGCCGTAACCCTTCCTTCTCTGTGGCAACTGCGTTCTTGAACAGTTTTCGGGCATGCTTCTTCTGTTTCCTGATTTCATCTATTTTAATTTGTCTTCTACATTTCCGTGGGGGGTTACTTTCCCTTGCCTCCCTCACACCGAACTCTTTGCGACAGTGCAGATATACTATGTCGCCGAAGATTTCCAGCTTCTTCTCCAAAGTTAGCTGCTTCATGTTGTTATCCAACTCTTTTGCCAAGGCTTCGTCCAGCTGTTCCCAAAGCCCTTTTGCACTGGCAGGTGGAAACTTTATTGCATCTCTCTTCCCGTCCAAGAAGTGTGTGAGATCATCATCTGGCAGATCAACTTAAATGTACTCAGCACTGTGGATTGACTCCTGGCTGCGTTCTTCTAACGTCTTATACGTCGAGACAGAGCGCTGTTGATCTCCCTCTGATGACCTCCCACACCCCTTTTTCGTTCTGTGGATTTTCATTCCTCTCTGAGTAGAGAATTCCCTACCACAGACACATGGAAATTCCAGCCGTTGTTCAGAGCTCGAAGTCCATGTAACGGGTCTGGTCGATTCCATTGAGGCGCCTGTGGATTCATCATCCCCCCCCCCCCCCCCCCCTTTCGATGAATCCTGGGGGCATCTATCGTTTTTGGGTCCTGTAGCAATTGAATACAGCATACGGGGTGCTAACCCGGTCAGCCGGTTTCTAGTATTTCCCAGTTTCATCTGTCTTTCCAGAAGTCACTCGGTCTTTTCCCGATCGTCACTGGTTTGACCATGCAACTATGATAGGAAACTCTTTACAGAGCGATACAACAGGAAGCAATCTGATCATCAGAAGGAGTCCCCCCATCCGACAAGTGTTTCGGCCCAATTACTCCTTGTATTATACTTGTATTATACTAATAATATTATAGTCAGTTTTAAGATCATGGAATAAAATTAGTCGTAAGTTAAATCAAACCTTTGTAATTTATAATTGCATATGTAATACAATACTTAGTCGTAATCCTGGTGACTTTACTTAGTCGTAATGTGTGAAAAGAAGATAACGGGAATCGTATATTTATATACGATAAGTTAGTTGCTTATCCTTTACAGGACGTGGCAATCAACCCCAGCTTTTATTGGCTGTTTGTGATTTTTCTAGGCAATTTTTTCATTCAGTAGTTTGCCATTGCTTTCTGGATGGTACGGCGCTTATACCATTGTTAAAAATCCACACAAAGCGATCTGCTACCAAACCGCCTGCAGCTGGTTTCGAACCTGGTATATCTGGATTATGAAACTGCGTTCATATCCATTAGGCCACAGACGCCGACTTATATACGATACTTACCCCAAAATATCACATCGTAGCTGTATCCTCAGCTTTATACCAAATTAAAATATTTTCATAATCTATACAATACAAATGCATGAAAGCTTAACATAATACTATCACAAACGGAGTACAAAACGTCATTAGTGGAAACAAATGAAAGAACTTACGGAAAGTTAATAATGTAGAAAGATATCAGCAATAAAATAAAACTATTGCTTCCATTAACGAAAAGACAAAACCAGACGTACTACAATCAAGACATATATAATATAAACATTAAAATTAAAGCAAGAGAAGACCAACGTAGCGCCAACATAACTATACTGAAATAAAGAAAACATAATGCAGATAACAGACAGTACGATACGCGACAGAACAACTAAGCACTTACGAATACAATATACTAAAACAGAGCGGCCATATCACACAGCAATAAATGCCGGCCCTCCGAAAGAGAATATTATATACAATACCTACAGAACAGCACCTAATGATTTCATCAGAAGATTAAAAACATCAGGGCTCCCCCCAACTGCCCCCATAGAAGCTACACAACAAAAAGAAGACCCACATAACATTGCCAGATAATCTATGGACTTGCCACAACGACACCATACAACAGATAACTTATCTGAAAAAATTCCCGAGCCGCCAATTCCCGCTGCAGTTCAGACGCACCTATAAACCGAAGGATCGACCTGATAATACACGACAGTGTAAACCTCTAATGCTGATGCAGTGTGTAGTCCAAAACTTGACACAACCGTGCTAAAACGAAACATCGGAGTAGTCTGAAAAATATCCAACAGAGCTCGAAACGTGTGTGCAGGTTTCGATATCTGTCGTGCACGTTTGTGAAACGTTACAAGTGTCTCGGATATGATCTACCGAGACAGTTGTTCCAGAATAATTTCTGACGGCGAGAGACCACGTCAAGGACGTGTTGAACTGATTGCGCAGAAATGCAAGTAAAACATTGTCCTCAGCACAAAAGTCGATCTTTCAACATCCATGAAAGGTTTATTCTTCATGAAGACAGCGTCAGTTGGAACATGTCAATGTCAATCGAATATGTCCGTTGGGGTGACCTTGCGGTTGTCTTACCGGTCAATGTCGACAATCCGATCAATATTGGCCGCAAAAACGTGGAGTGTCATATGTTTTTCCAAACATAATCTCGTGGAGAAATCGATTGGTAAATCTCTCATCATGAGGAAGCTCAGTTCTTGAAGTAAGCATTCATAAAGCGAATCTACTGGGTAGGCAAAAGTGTCAGCAAAATTCATCATCAAACAGTCCATGTCTCGAGCATGACCTTGCACATTAATATGTATCATCTGGCATTCACGTTTATAGATTACGTGTAGATAAAGTACTTGAGCAACTGTTCATTTCAGCATTCAACAAATCGACGATCCATTCAGTTTCAAAATTTGTACCGACGGGCATTAAAAAAATCTGGTAAAATCGATATGACGTATCCCCCATATCTGTGGTGTGGTCAATTTCACTAGCATCTGTGTTTCTGTCACTATGGTTCGTTGTCTAGCGGTTCCTGGTTTACGGATTTTGAATATTAACGTAGGAACTGGCTTCTAAGCAAGACAGCAGTAAATACTTTGACCATAACTCCTTGCTGAACATGACGACATTTATTTGAAAACATTGAAGAAAAACATATTCCGATATCTTCATACCATCATTCTCAAATACATCTGGTACTTCAAGTACACTCATGAATTCCATTACGGGGTATAAACACTATCCCAAATTAGTTCCAACAAGAAACACTGTCAGACACGACTGGTCAATCTACACGACTGTAAATAAATGCTTAACTTACTAAGTCAAACAATGAGACGTCACATGCGAACCACGCACAGCGACAACAGAATAGTGCCGCACTTGCTAGCAATACAATCATCTTTATTCTCACTCACATGTGGAGTGCAAAAGTCTATGCCACATACATACACACACCCACACACACACACACACACATAAATATATATATATATAATAGCCCCTTCAGTCATAACTGACTATGGGAATGCGTCCCTGAAGTGACAGCCTTCAGCTGATTATTTTCATTGTGCTCCTTTTAACGTTTTCTTCTCTCTTCTGCTTGTTGTGTCAGCTTCTTTTCGCTCAATCTGAGGTGGCGCCATAGATAACATCTACATCAACAGCTACTTCATAATTTTTGCTACTTCACGGCATCCATTGCATTCTGATCGTTCACTACTTTACTCTCCTGCTCTATTCACTAGCTACCACTTTCTCTACAGTCTCTTATCTACTGTCTCAACACACATCTATGTCCGACTGCCTCCTTTCATTCATATTCACCAAAAACGTGAAAACCTTCCACACTCCACCGAGCGCCATTCACGCGTATCTATAGCTTGCAGCTTGTCTTAATTCCCGCTCACAATATCGCCTGTGGCTCAAATATTACAAA
Source organism: Oreohelix idahoensis (assembly GCA_024509875.1). Taxonomy (NCBI): domain Eukaryota; kingdom Metazoa; phylum Mollusca; class Gastropoda; order Stylommatophora; family Oreohelicidae; genus Oreohelix; species Oreohelix idahoensis. The sequence goes on along the minus strand of JAMPIV010003360.1, from coordinate 144,941 downwards.
GCACGCATACACCACTCACAAGTTAACATACCGACTAGGCTCCCACTGGAGCACAGGAACATTCCTACACGAAAACATTCTCAAAACACTCCGTGATAGATGACAACCACATTACTCATGCCCACGGTAGTTTTAACATTTCTCGTAAAACCACATCTCTGGTGCCTCCAGTGCCTTTCCTACTTGTTAACAAATTGTCCATAACTCACTTCCAATGTCAGAATTGGTTCTGTATAAAATGAAAGAACTCTCTTTCTTACTTTCATTAACAAAAGATTTGTTGCATAAAATACTCAAACTTTTCATTTTATATAATACAACTTTCGCCTGGGCTATTCTACTCTTGACTTCTGGGATGGATATTCTATCCTATGTCATTAACATAACCTGGTATTTGAATCTGTTGACCAGTTTTACAATTGTTCCATTTATTTTGATTGTGCATACCTAATATTTTTATGAAAAAACGTGCCTCATTTCAAGCGTTGCAATTTAGTGCAATGGCCTGAAGTCAATGGGAGCGTAATCGGTATGTTAACTTCATTTTGGAATTTTATGTTTGTTTTAAATCAACAGTGGTAATTTTAAATCATGTTAGTATATATATATATATATATATATATATATATATATATATATATATATATATATATATATATATATATATATATATATATATATATATATATATACCATTTGTGGACCACTACCGCAGATAAAGGGAGATAACTCCACAACATTTCAGTTTATTGCAGACATATTTTGTAATATACAAATTGTTATTTATTTGTGACGATATGACAAATTCCTCATTAATAATAACTGGTGTTCCACTTTTATTCTATACAAAACAATCTACGCACATCTATTTTTGTTTTTGTTTTAGTGGATTTGGTACCAACATCAAAAATATAATCGTAAAACTTGTTGTTACCAATACTTGTATTTGTTTTAAATCAGAATAATAAACTAAAGGAGACTTCATGATGTCTCAATATGTTAACAATGTGTTTGATATGATACGATTGTTAGCCTCATGTACAATCTTACAAGAGCCGCTTCTGACGTCATGAACAAGAGAATAGTGGTTTTATTCTTTCCGTATTACGTCAGAAACTAGCGGACATAACATTACGTTCACATTAACATCATGTGACATCTTCGCAGTGAAGGCTGGATGTAATGAATCTTTGACGCTTGCATCTCTCCCCTTGATGGTACATTATGATAGGGTATTACCTGTTTATAATTTTCTCTGTTATGGTCCGACTTACAGAGATGTCGTCCTCTTGCTCGCCTGGATAAATCTTCATAACATTCATCTAGTTACTCATTCATCTAGTCAATAGTTATCTATCTTTGGACAAAGACAGGCACAGAGACAATCAGTCAGACATAAAACAAGTATACAGTCAGACAGCTAGTGTGACAGACAGGCATGCATTCAGACAGATAGACAGACAATCAGACAGGCAGATAGACAGACAGTCAGATAGTCAGACTGACAATAAGGTTGGATACAAATGTAGTAAAAATATATGCTAGTTAATTTATGTCAGGGGAATTAATTAAGGAATTTTCAAAGGGAAAGAGTAGACAAGCAAATTAACAATATAAATTTGTTAAGTAATTGTGATTGCCATTTAATTTATTACGCTGGCGCTAGATAAATATTTTAGCAATAGCTGCTATGTTGAAAACATCAAAATAATTTATGTCAATCAATTTTTAAATAATGCATATGTTTTAAATTGCTTGCATTTTCCTTAAAACAATGACACTCTTAAGAGCAAGAAAATCATTTGATCTTAGTGTTACGCACGGATCATTATTATTTTTCGTTTGTATAAACATTTTTCATATGTATGATCATTTTTTTTGACTGAAGTGTGTATTATGTTTTCTATGGTCAAAGGGACATAATCCGAGTTATCGAAACTACAATTTTTAGGAGTTGCCTTCTCTTGTATAGAGACACGTTCGGTCTATAATTTCTTGAACGAAGCGTGACCACATCTCCTTATTTGGTAGTATCAGTCAACTATGGTAGATGTCTGAAACCTTTCTTAACGCTTCTTTTCATGACCATAAAAGGCGCGACTGTGTAAGACTTTTATCTCGAATGTTCTTCGAATCGTCTTATTGTGAACGGCAACTCAGAGATTGTCGTTCTGCGCATGTCAAACCGGGAGTTCGTTCTGTGTGTTCCGCCCAGTTGGGCAGTTTAGAAATGGTTTAAGAAGCGAGCAGACGCAACTGCGTCTTGTGATTCTCTGAGGGAAATACAGTGTCTTAGTGAGTTAGTTAGCTAACTAGACTATTTCCCAGTATTATGCAGCCTGCCTGGAGGCATATGTTCATGGTTGATTTTCCGAAATAAGGTAATTCCTCTTGTATCGAACTTTATGCTATCGTCTAGAGGTTCGTCATTTTGTCGCCTATTTGCTCGCCTGTGTGATGCAAAATGGAGAGGTACTTTGACTAGGATTAAGTCACCGGTATCTGTATACCTGAACTAGTTAAATATATATGGGTCGCTCTAGACCAACAAGACTGTTGTCTGTGTTCCAGGATTCGTTATATCAGAGATCACGTCCAAGTCAGATGGTTAGACTTAGGAACATTATAAAGGTCGAGCTGACCTGTAGCCCATGTATGCTATTCACGTGCAGACAGTGAACGGACTTATTGTATACAACTGATCTGCTAGCATCAGAATGGGAGCATTTATTATTGTTTATGAACATTGAAGATCTGTAGCTGACACTGTTGCAGAAGTTATAGAAATTATTATTATTTATACAGCTTCACGAACTAGCACTCGATGATTGATGAATTTCTGAATCTATTGAACTGTGATGTCTTATGACGCATATATACAACAGCTATCATTGCTGACTACAGAAATTGTTTTCAATGTGCCATATCATCTTGCTGAACTCGTTAACCATGTTGATGTCATAAGTATCATGACTGTTTTGTGGCGTGCAATAAATGAAAGAAACTTATACAACGAAGTTACCCTTTCTATGACTCTACACGTCATGTTGCCTGTGTGATAACCCTGTGAACTGTTCCACTACCACATACACAGCAACATCCTAAATCAGAGAAGACACCTACATCTTACACTTTAACACCAGGTGTCGATAAGGGTGGCAAGTTACCACTTCAGCACAAATCCACCCTTATCATTTTTGGTGGCCAGAGCTGGTTCTATCATCTGATATTTTGGCGCACCATATCATTTTTGGTGGCCATAGGTTGGTTCACTCTGATTCCAGCTATCAAGGGGGTCAGCAAACCCAGACATCATCATCATACTAGATACAACTACAGCATCAACTACCACCTTACAAGAAATTTTATTGAAAGTATCCGGATTTTCTGACAGTTGCTGATTTTGAAACTACCCGGCGCTGCTCGGCAATATTGAAGTTTATGTAAAATTAGAAGGACAAGTACCGAGCGAATGGATTTCCTGATCTGGTGAAAAGAAGGACAAGTGCCGTAACAACTGTTCCGGTCTCAGGGGTACTGTTGCGGGTTCAGAAGGTCAAGTGCCGGTTAAATCAATTTAGAAGATTCAGAAGGTCAAGTGCCGTAACAACTGTTGCAGTATTAGAAGCTCATTTCCTTCGTCATGGCTGTTTATGGGAGCAGAAGTTAATCAACGTTGGATCATTATCCTCAGAATGCTGATTACATCCTGTTCTGCACCGTGCTGACGCTGGATTTATAGAAGTTAAGTGGCCTGTTTTGTTTGTGAACTGTGCCCTTATGTTCTAACTGAGCCTTCTGTACTTTCACACTTTCTCCTATTGTTTTCATGATACATGTTTATATGTTATATGTTATTTGTTATTTGTATATTTATATGTTTATATTTCAGCGGGTTTTCTCGGTTGGGCGGAGTCTTGCAGTAGAAGATACCACGTCACAGAGGTTCTACTGTTAGCGTTTTCGTTAGGGACTGTGCGAATTTCCTACAGTGAAATTTGCTAGCGACAATCGTTGCTATATCTGTTTAGTTGTGACGAGTTGTGCTTTATTTTTGTTTCTTGTATATATATATTTTTTTTCTTTTTTCTTCTCTCTCTTTCTTTGTGTTTTTAGTTTCGATTTCGATTGTTTGTATTTGTAGGTCTCCCCTTTGCTATTATTCAGTTCTTTACGTATATTTTTGTGTATACACTGTAGCGTCATTTGTTAGTCATATCTTCGCATATTTCTTTTTAGTTTTGCTGTTTGTGTATTTGACTTATGCGAATGTTTTCGTATTGTTTGATCTTTGTTGATTGTTTACATTGACTCTGATCTTTGTTATTGTTTACATTGACTCTGATCTTTGTTATTGTTTACATTGACTCTGATCTTTGTTGTTGTTTACATTGACTTTGATCTTTGTTATTGTTTACATTGTTGGTGACCTTTGTTATTGTTTACATTGTCTTGTTATTGTTTACATAGTTCTTGCATAGTTAGCTTTCACTATTGTTGATATATGCTCATGCACTATTGGTCTATAGTGCACTTATCATAACAAACTGGTGTTTTTTGCTTATGCACTATTGTAGTGCAGTTATGATAAATAACTGATGATTATGCACTGATTTGGGTAGTGCACTGTTAATTAAGAGGTGACTTGTGATATTATTATACATTTGATAATACAAGTTGGTGTCAACTCCTGTTTCCCACAGAGATTGGGTTCAACATAGAGATTATACAAGCACTTTATTAAGTCTTGTTGCTATTTAACATTGAAATAAGATAATTAATTATTTCAGGTTCTGTACTCACATTTTGGACATCATGTCTACATTTGAGTACTTTATTGAGCAGGGTAAAGCCCTTGGGAAGACAGGTGATAAATTAGAAGAATTTGCGACTGTTCAATATGCCAAGGCATTGAAGTCGGAAGAAAAGAAAATGAAAGAACAAACTGAACAAAAGAGAATAGAGGCTGAAATAGAACAAAAGAAACTGCAGATGCAGGTGGAGGAAAAAAGATTTCAAATGGAAATGGAAAAACAAAAAAGAGAAGCTGAAAATAAGAGACTTGAAAAAGAAGCTGAAGAAAAAAAGTTACAGGCCCAGGCTGAAGCTGAAAATAAGAGACTTGAAAAAGAAGCTGAAAATAAGAGACTTGAAATAGAGGCTGAAGGAAAAAAGTTACAGGCCCAGGCTGAAGAAAGAAAGTTACAGGCTGAGGCTGAAGAAAGAAGGTTACAAAGAGAGGCTGATGAGAGAAAAGCAAAAATGGAACATGATGAAAAAGTCTTAGCTTTAGAGTTAGAGAAGTTAAAGTTATTGAACACTGGTAATGCTAATGATGCAAATAAGGTGTCAAATAAGACTAATGCTAAGGATTTCAAGCTTAATCTACCAGCATTTAATCCCTCAATCGATGATATAACATTTTATCTAGATAGATTTGAAAGTGCATGTAATGTGCATAATATAGATAAAACATTATATGTGTATCATCTGTCCAAGATACTTAGAGGTGATGCTTTGACTTTGTTGAGTATGGTAGATGTGCCTGACAAAAACAACTATGAGGTTGTCAGGGCGGCATTGTTAAAGAAGTACCAACTTAACGAGGACGGATATCGTCTTAAATTTAAAACCATGTTACCAGAAACTGGAGTTGAATTCTCTGAATTCATCTCAGGCATCCGTCTTACTTTTTTACGATGGGTTGAGTTGTCTAAGACAGAAAATACATTTGAAGCTCTTATGGATTTACTACTTAGAGATAAGGTTATGTCTTCTGTTAATGAAGCTTTTCTATCTTTTCTTCATGAGCGTAAGCCTAAAAACATAAAAGAAATGGAAGAATACTGTAGCCAGTATGTTACTGCGCATCCGCACATAACCATTAGTAACTCTAAGGTGAAAGAAGGTCTGCCAGTTGCTTCGGCAGCACCTTATGGCCCAAATTTTATGCGTAAATTTCAGGGTAGCCAGAAAAATTTCAATAAAAAGAGTAATCGTAATTATGCCCAGAACCATAGTGATCAATTCCAGGGTGATTCTTCTTCCCAGAACTGGAGACAACCTAATACTACACGTTATTCTACTCCGGTTAACTTTAGAAATTTTCACAAAGGTAATCGGTATAGAGGAAAATATTTTATGCAGAGACCTCAATACCAAGATAATAGAGGTTCTCAACAGCATAGAGATAGTAATGACAGTTATGGAAACTGGAACTCAAACCAGGATAAAAATTACAGTAGGGACTTTAATGATAATTGCAGAGGCAATAATGGTCGCGGTAGATCGCAACATAAGAGAAAAAGATATCAACAGACAAACTCTGTTCAACAAGAATCTCAGGGAGCAGATAAACAGGTTAATAATGATAAAGACCATAATGCTATCGGATGCTCATCTTTTGATTTTGGTAGGGCAAATAAATGTATCCAATGCAGTACTTTATTTGATCCGAAAACCGTTAGTACTCTAAGCTGTGGTCATCCTTTGCCCGCTCTTCCTGCTAATGTTGCTCATGATGGGAGAGGTTCTCTTATATTACATAAGGGGCTAGTAAATAGTAATCCAGTCTCAGTGTTGTTTGATTCTGGATGTACTACTGTCGGCGTTAGGCAATCTCTTGTAGATCCATCCTGTGCTACAGGAAAAGTCATCAAATGTGTCACATTTGGTGGCACGTTAGAAAAGTATCCTACTGCTATAATACACATTGCTACTCCTTTCTTCACGGGAGAGGTCCACGCGTGTCTACTTCCAAACCCTATTGCGGACCTTATTATTGGTCGTATTCACGGAGTTAGGGAATGTACCCCACAGCAGATTGCTGTTTGGGAAGAGCAAAACATTGAAGCTACCAATGCGGTGGTCACAAGAGCACATGCTCTGGATCCACCTCAAACTTCATTAACTAATAATGATGAAGTAAATGACCAAGATAGTCACTTGACTATTACACGTGACTCATTTATCAAATTGCAAGAAGAAGATCCTTCTTTACAAAAATTCTTCATTCTAGCAAAAAAAGGTGATCCTAATCAGAACACTAATAGGAAATCTTGGATTTCTATGAAGAACGGCGTACTTGTACGTATGGTACAAGACTCGACTACGTCCACTCATTCACAAATTCTTGTGCCTAAGAGCATGAGATTGCAAATATTGCAACATGCTCATGACTCGCAATGTGCTGGACATATGGGTTTTTCCCGTACAAAGTCGAGGGTTCTTGCGGCTTTCTTTTGGCCATTTGTGAGCAAGGACATACGAATGTACTGTCGCTCTTGCAAAGTATGTCAGGAGGTCAAATCTAAAGGACCACGACATGCTGCGCCTATCCAGGCTGCTGACATTCCTATTCGCCCTTTTCAAAAAATGGCAATAGATATTATCGGTCCTTTTAGAATTAAGTCGGCTAGAGGACATCAATTTATCCTTACATGTGTCGATATGTGCACACGTTGGCCAGAGGCAATACCTCTCAAGAGCATCTCAACTGCTGATATCGCAGACGCTCTTTGGCTGATATTTTCTCGCTTGGGTTTTCCCGGAGAAATATTGTCAGACCATGGCACTCAACTTATATCAGACACTATGTCACAGGTAATGTCTATGCTACACATTAAAAGGTCTCTCAGCAGTATCTATCACCCAATGTCTAATGGGTTGGTCGAACGTTTAAATAGGACTCTGAAAACTTTACTTGGTAAAATAACTGAGGATCATCCTCAGGATTGGGACAGGGTCTTACCCGCGGCTCTCTTTGCGTATAGAGAGGTCCCCAATGAACATACGGGGTTTTCCCCTTTTGAACTTGTCTTTGGCGCGCAACCGCGCGGCCCTATGTCTTTACTCCACGATCTAATCACTGCCGATAATATTAGCGATGAGACTCAATCTTCTTATGAGTACGTCATTGCTCTTAGGCAAAAGATCATCGAGGCATGCAAACTAGCAACTTCGTCTTCAGAATTTGCTAAAGAAAAGGCAAGGCAGTTTGCAAATAAGAATAGATGTCTACGACAACTTTGTCCAGGTGACAAAGCTCTCGTTCTACTTCCTTCAAGGGAGAACAGACTTCTAATTGCATGGAAAGGTCCATATGCAATAGTCTCCAAAATTTCTGATGTCGACTATGTTGTCGATATTGATGGAAAGCATAAAACTTTCCACATAAATATGCTCACAGAATTTTATGAAAGACCTGACTATTTGCAGCCTATTTTCCAGGCTACGGACAATTCACAAGCAACTCATGGTCAGTACTCATCTCTGTCAGTTATACAGGATGAGGAAACTACTTTTTCTGATGTCAATCTTCCTCTTTCTATGGTCCCACTTTATTCTACGGAATCTTGGAAAAACGTGACCGTTTCTCCAAATCTTTCCGCTGAGGAACATCGACAAGTTTCTTCGATGTTGCAAACATTTCAGGATGTTCTTACAGACATCCCGGGACACACACATGTCATAGAACATGACATTGTGCTAACTGATCACAATCCTATCAGAGTCAGACCATATCCAATACCTATTCATTTCCAGTCTCAAGTCGAAAAAGAGTTGGATGAAATGATACGTTTGGAAATCATTGAACCATCCACTTCAGCATACTCTTCGTCTATGGTTATTGTTCGAAAGAAGGATAATAACATTCGCATTTGCGTAGATTATCGCAAATTGAACCAAGTTACGAAGTTCGATGCTGAACCTATGCCTTCATTAGAAGAGCTACTCAATAAACTTTCTAATTCTAGATTCTTTACCAAACTAGATTTGTCTAAAGGTTATTGGCAAGTCCCGCTAACTGAACGTGCCAAACCTTTTACAGCTTTTTCTACACCTAGGGGTTTATTCCAATGGAATTTCATGCCTTTTGGTCTTATGAACGCCCCTGCTACATTCGTACGCATGATGCGGCGAATTCTCGCATATCGTACAGATGTCATAGCATACCTAGATGATATCTGTCTATTCAGTGATTCTTGGGAAGATCATTATTTGGGTTTATACGAATTACTGTCTACTCTTCGCGAGTATAACTTGACTGCAAAACCCTCTAAAGCCTTTATAGGATTTAGCGAGATTTCTTTCCTAGGTCATCGGGTTGGTCATGGTCTTTTAAAGACAGAGGACCACAATGTTTCAAAAATACTTAACATTTCGGTCCCTAAGACGAAGAAACAAGTAAGGAGTCTATTAGGTTTGATTCAATTCTACGGACGATTCATTCCGAATCTGTCCTCCATTATGGCACCGCTTTCTACTTTATTGAAGAAAGGGTCGCCTAATCTGATCCGCTGGTCTAAAGAATGTCAATCCTCATTGGACCAGGTTAAAGCCCTATTTTCATCTCCACCTATTCTTAAGTTACCTACTATTGAGAAGACTTTTGTTCTTCGAAGTGACGCCTCGTCAACAGGGATTGGGGCAGCACTAATGCAGGAGTATTCTGATACTTTGCATCCGGTGATGTATATCTCTAGGAAATTAAACGCTGCAGAAAAGAATTACTCGGTTTTAGACCGTGAGTTATTGGCTATGGTATGGTCTATTCTGAAGTTACAAAGATTTCTTCTAGGCGCACATTTCATTGTGGAAACCGACCAGAAAGCGCTTACTGCTATTCAGAGCAAAAACTTGAAGAGCTCGAGGTCCACTCGTTATGCCATAGCTCTTCAACCATTTCATTTCTCGGTTCGAGCTATCCGTGGTTCGGATAATGTAATGGCAGACATTCTGTCCAGATGTCCACACGATTCCACATGATTCTTCTGTCATATATATATATTTCCTGATATACAGTCCAATGTTATAATGACATGTTAGTAGATTTTGTCTCATTTTTTTTTTTGAGGGAAATTTATAACATTGTACCATGTAATTATCTAAGAAGGCTTAGTTAGTGATATACGGGCCAAAAGATCACTCGGCCACATTTAAATAAATTATTTTCAGGATTGTATTAAGAAATTTACCAGTTGTCTTTAAGATTTGTGTTATTGATATTTTCGCAGCACATCATTGAAGTCTGCGAGTTTATGTCCATTGTGGAACTTTGAGGATATCAAGTCCTGTCCTACATTGGGAGCGGATGATGTCCACATCTTCTTCTATTGAATGTTTTATGTCACCGAAGAGCAACACATGTATTACTTATTAATTACTGTTACTTTATATAATGTAATAATATAGTGCGGTATATTAGTAAATTACACCGCTATTTGCAACACATTGTATGATAACACATAATATATTTAATTTCATATATTGGTATGAGTATAATTTGATTGTCATTATGTTGTTGCCATCATTGTGGCGTGTGTTGGTGGCACCTTCCTGGAATATATCAGCGTATACTTAGATAAATTTTTTCTCTAAGGATCTGAGATATGATCTCAGTGTCGCTCCATGCGTTGAGCTAATTTGTTAGGTATATATCCACGCATCATACGTGCGTTAGGAGCCTAGATTTTTTCCGGCTCCAGGATTTAAAAAAAAAAAAATGTTTCATTTTTTTTTTCCAGGGAGGGTGCGGTAATGTTACGCACGGATCATTATTATTTTTCGTTTGTATAAACATTTTTCATATGTATGATCATTTTTTTGACTGAAGTGTGTATTATGTTTTCTATGGTCAAAGGGACATAATCCGAGTTATCGAAACTACAATTTTTAGGAGTTGCCTTCTCTTGTATAGAGACACGTTCGGTCTATAATTTCTTGAACGAAGCGTGACCACATCTCCTTATTTGGTAGTATCAGTCAACTATGGTAGATGTCTGAAACCTTTCTTAACGCTTCTTTTCATGACCATAAAAGGCGCGACTGTGTAAGACTTTTATCTCGAATGTTCTTCGAATCGTCTTATTGTGAACGGCAACTCAGAGATTGTCGTTCTGCGCATGTCAAAACCGGGAGTTCGTTCTGTGTGTTCCGCCCAGTTGGGCAGTTTAGAAATGGTTTAAGAAGCGAGCAGACGCAACTGCGTCTTGTGATTCTCTGAGGGAAATACAGTGTCTTAGTGAGTTAGTTAGCTAACTAGACTATTTCCCAGTATTATGCAGCCTGCCTGGAGGCATATGTTCATGGTTGATTTTCCGAAATAAGGTAATTCCTCTTGTATCGAACTTTATGCTATCGTCTAGAGGTTCGTCATTTTGTCGCCTATTTGCTCGCCTGTGTGATGCAAAATGGAGAGGTACTTTGACTAGGATTAAGTCACCGGTATCTGTATACCTGAACTAGTTAAATATATATGGGTCGCTCTAGACCAACAAGACTGTTGTCTGTGTTCCAGGATTCGTTATATCAGAGATCACGTCCAAGTCAGATGGTTAGACTTAGGAACATTATAAAGGTCGAGCTGACCTGTAGCCCATGTATGCTATTCACGTGCAGACAGTGAACGGACTTATTGTATACAACTGATCTGCTAGCATCAGAATGGGAGCATTTATTATTGTTTATGAACATTGAAGATCTGTAGCTGACACTGTTGCAGAAGTTATAGAAATTATTATTATTTATACAGCTTCACGAACTAGCACTCGATGATTGATGAATTTCTGAATCTATTGAACTGTGATGTCTTATGACGCATATATACAACAGCTATCATTGCTGACTACAGAAATTGTTTTCAATGTGCCATATCATCTTGCTGAACTCGTTAACCATGTTGATGTCATAAGTATCATGACTGTTTTGTGGCGTGCAATAAATGAAAGAAACTTATACAACGAAGTTACCCTTTCTATGACTCTACACGTCATGTTGCCTGTGTGATAACCCTGTGAACTGTTCCACTACCACATACACAGCAACATCCTAAATCAGAGAAGACACCTACATCTTACACTTTAACACCAGGTGTCGATAAGGGTGGCAAGTTACCACTTCAGCACAAATCCACCCTTATCACTTAGCTCCTTACCTGTTTGTGCATCTTTTAATGAACTATCATAACAAACTTCGACCTAATAAATTATGTGGCTGACATCTGTGCCGCAAAACACCTTTAAAGTCATGAACGTGCTAGGAAATCAAAACACACACACACACACACACACACACACACACACACACACACACACACACACACACACACACACACACACACACACACACACACATCACACGCACATGCACACGCACGCACGCACGCACGCACACACGCACGCACACACACACACACTCACACACACTCACGCACTCACACACACACATATACACACAAGCGAAGTTAAATTAAGTGACAACATTTTGTTATTTTACTTCACGAGACGATACTTAACACAGAATAGGTAAAGGTAAAGGATCCCGTTACACACTGTTGTATCGTTTTTATTTAGCTAACACTGGACACAACTCTGTTAGTGTCTTTACATTGCGTGGGTATGGGTATCACGGTTAGAACAGAATGTTAATACAGTTGCTTATGAAAACGATCAGCCTTGGTCGGGCTTACAGATGGCCTACAAATTCAACAAAGAACATTGTGATAATCATATGATCATAAGGATTGATCAACTGGTAAGTAAAACTCCGAAACCAGTGGCTTGACATCAATGACGAAGCATTTTATTTGGACGAATAACAGCAGATCATCAATATTGCATGTCAGATAAATTATATCAATTACGATTGTCATTGTCCAATTTGACAGACCTCAACGACTGACTACCTAAGTCCCAAGGACGTCGGGAGTATTATCAAAATATTTCTTTTACGTTTCTTAGTTGATTTTTTTCAATAATCAATAAAGCCGGATTTCCACTGGAAGGTTCATCAGTGTGATAATATAATAGTTACTCCAGTATTGGACCTGGGTCTCACTAGCGGCAGCCATGAAGGGCATGCCGAAGCCCTGCCGCGGTCTTGCTGGAGATTTATCACTGGTATCTTATAAAATTACTGGATACAAGTGAAAACGAACCAGAATTGGCAATGGCTACCACTTCAAGTATGAAGGTAGCATCACAAATATAATAGGAAGTCTTCCCACGATATGGGGCGAAAACTTCAATCAATAATGTTGGAAGACAACCGTCTTCGATCACCGGCTATTTTTCCTCTCTACGTCAATGCTGTTTGGTAACAAAGCAAACATGCTAGCACCAAGTTGTGTTCTTTAATGCAACAATTAAACATATATTTACACAGATATGCATACATAGTGCATCTGTCACAGTTAGCCATGCATCTAGCTATGTTAAGTTTCGCCTACATAGCTCCTATGCGAAAAAGGGCTTAACACACACCCATAGAGGCATATTAGGAATATGGTGTTAGGCCCATATTTTCCCGACCATCGGCACACTAGGGGTGATGTGGAGAGGATAACTCCGGCTGCCTTAACCTTCCCAGAGTTCCTATGGTACCCAATTTATGAGGCTGGGTCGACTCCCGAGCCGTTTGTGGTCTAAAACATCCCACCTCAAATGGGGATCGAACCACCGACCTAGGAAGTCAGTGCACTAATCACTGTTCTACCGCGACTCCAAAAAAGGGACTACAAGTCTGTGCACAACATTTCTAACGGCTATTTCAATCAATTCTTCTATACCGATCTGTTAATGCGTGGAAGCTTGTATCAGTTTCTTTGTTCTTGTGTGTGTGTTAGTATACGCCAAGACAGTTGGTGTGTAAAAGTAAATATCAATATAAAATTATATAGAAATAAATCCTGAAATTCCTACTTACTGACTTAATGAATGTGTACATAATGTCATGTCTTTGATCCTTGACTACATGAGCGTAAAGAAAAATAAAGTGTACTCCGTTAAAATGACATGTAAGAGTAAGTAGAAAACTAATTATGGAAAAAAGATTATCAGTAAACCGTAAACAAACAATATTTGTACTTAATATAAAATCTTTACTCATAAATTGTGTAAACATATAATAATAATAATTTATCTAAAACTCAAGAAGGCACAATATCTTCAACAATTACACAAATAAAAATGTTTAAAAACTCAAGATGCACACACACATTTCCTAACCAACATATTGGACTTCCCAATATAGCGTGACCAGTCGATTAAAGACGTCACGTGGGTGACCTAAATTAGCGTTGGCATTTGATTACCGTCATATTCATCGATTCATTTGGTCATTGCCCTACAGTTCACAAAGGAGTATAGGCCTACAACAAACTTACACCATGTCTTCCTGTATTGTGTCATCAGCTCTAGGTCTTTGTATGTCTACTTCATTCCCTTCATGTCATTGACTGGCCTAGAACAAACTTACACCATGTCTTCCTGTATTGTGTCATCATCTCTAGGTCTTTGTGTGCTATTCGCACCCAGGTATGACACCAACAGCGAGACGGACATCTGTAGTGGTTTACACATAAATGTGAACATGTCTTGTCGTATTCTCATGACTTGAAATGTTTACAAGTTTTGAATGTTTGCAGGAGTAAAGTTTGTCTTTTTTTTCAGATTTGGTGCTCATAACTAAAATTGAAATGCAACATTACAGGCGTCCATTTCCGTGACAACCATTAACACATGGCATTAAAATTATTTATTACACCAGAATATTATTGTTGTAAATTGTGCCTGTGCATTTAAAACCCTCAATTATTTCGTGTCAATAACATTTCACGTTAGCTCCTGATCTTATGTGTTTGAACATGAGAATATAGTATTTCCGTGCATCAGCCTGATAATACAATATTTACGTGCATCAACCTGAGAATACAGTATATACGTGCATCAACACGAGAATACAGTATTTACGTGCATCAAAATGGCAATACATCATTTACGTCTATCCAACTGAGAATACATTATTTACGTGCATCAACATGACAATTCAACATTTACGTGCAACAACCTGAGGATACAATATTTACGTGCATCAACCTGTGAATACAATATGTACATGCATCAACCTGAGAATACAATATTTACGTGCATCAACATGAGAAAGGTTATAAAGATGGCATCAAGATGGAAGAACTGAAGGCAGCACTGGAGAAAATTAAGGTAGGCAAAGCAGCAGGACATGCCAGACATGGTCACGTACATGGTAACAGCAAGTGACCTGTTAATCATGATAGTCCTACAGGAAGCCTGGCGCCACAAGACTGAATTAACTATGTTTGTTTAGTTTTAAAATAACATGTAACAAATTTAATAACCAATTAATTTTAACAGTTTAAAATAATAAAAATGTTGTTGAATTTTATTGGAAACACCTATCTTTATTTAGTTTTAAAATAACATGTAACAAATTTAATAATCAATTAGTTTTCACAGTTTAAAATAAATAAAATGGTGATGAATTTTATGTGGGAATCAAATTTTCTCTTCACGGAGATTTAAGGTGATGTTATAGTAAGACAGTAATGTCCTTTTTGTTGGCGCCTCTTTTATAAACACTTAACTTATATAGGCTGTGGTTTTCGTTACTTCTTGGTGATAAGTGTACTTTTCTCACACGAGTGGCGCAGTAACTTCAGTACTTCGAACCGTCTGATAGCTTGTAACCACGAAATTTTTAGACAAAATAGAAAACAAATGTCTCTGCTAAGTATATACATTTTTTGGCTGCCAATTAACAGGCGTATTCTCGCTGCCCATCCACCAATGTTAGACTCTCAGAGGGAATTAAATTCCCGAGCACACGGTGTAGCTCAGGGAAGATGATCAAAAAAATATCCATATTCCTCTGGGTATTAACTGGAAAAATGTGTCTGGACAGTGCGAATAATGAGTTGCATGAGTTACAATTAACAAAGTGCATATATCTCACAAAATATTATACACTTAAGGCACATGTGATCAAATCCTCATTCATCACTGCTCCATTCGGAGTCTGGTGTAACCTCTGCTGTTGGTTTTCCGCACACGACTAGCTAGAAGAAATCACCAGCGCTTGCTGTTGTGCTTTACGAATATACTAGTTTCGTCTGTTGAGGTTGCCACACACATACACACACAAACACGTATATATATATATATATATATATATATATATATATATATATATATATAAAACCACTCAGCAAGAATGCATGTCAAATTTACATATGTAAAATAATTTTTACACTTACACCAAAATTTTCGTAATACACAATCTCCGTACACAGGTTATAATGGACACGAGCAATTTATTTTATATGCTCTCGAACCACTTGGTCTGGAAATTTTGAATCTTTTTTATAACGGGTGACTCTGCGAAACACTTGGTCTGGGAAAGCTTCTCTTATGACGATTGATCCAATTCTTTTGGTTCCAGTCTTCGTATTTTAAGTCCTTGTCTCTTAAGTTTTTCAGTCTCTTTTTTTATAAACGCGGGCTTACTTTTTAATGTTTTAAGTTTCCTAAAAACGTCGATCTGTCACTTATAAGTATGGAAGTCAAGGTCCGATCCTTCTCTTTCTGGCTTTTTGGGAGTTGCTCGTTTGAAGTTGCAAAGCTACCTGTTTTGTGTCTCTGAGTTTGCTATATTATATTTTTCACTTCTCAGTTCAATACACAGGTGGTACTTCCGCCGAAATTTCCAATGAAACTCAATGTTTATTCCGGCTCTCACTTCAATCCAATCGTAAGCTCTTTAGCACTGTGTGGGATGGGGTGTTTTATTTCATAACCTTCCCCGCGTGTTTAAAATATTACATTTAATATTCCAACGCGTGAGCTCTTTATGATAAAATGTAATATTTCCGGTGACATCTTGTGCACTCTCACAAACAAATATGTGAACTCTTTTGATGGCCAGATGCTTCCTTCAAATACTGACTCGCCAGAAATTTTGCCTGCGATAATCATACACAGGGATAGTCCCGTTAAACTATTATCTCATTATCGCCCGTGTTTTCGTGCCTTCTCCATACAGTCAAACAAAAGAGGTCACCGGCTGCTCAGAAAAACAATATTTTCTTCCTATTCATCCTCGAACGAGACCATATTGTGCCTAACGAGGATCGTCTCCTATCAAAGGTGGCAGACTACTCATAGCGATAAACATATTACCGCCGACCGGTGATGATGATCAGGAATTATTACGATACAGTTCACCTGGCGTAACGTAAACACGTCTGCGTGTAAAAAGATAAAGGTAGTCCCATAGCAGATACTTCTGTAGGGGAGTAGAGTGTTAGAGACTTCACTCTATTGATACAACTTAGAGAGTAACAAGAATTAAAAGACGTGATGTTTGCCAAATAAAAGCGATTGGTGAGAAAATGAAGATAAAGAAATGATACTGCCCTAGATCTGATGGTGTGAGAGATCACACAAAAGAGCATGTTCAGATGTTCTTTGAAATTTATCCGCACAATGAAAGTAAAACATTTTTGATGTTTTAGCATTAATAAAAAGATTGTTTATAAATGTAAAACCTTTAATACGTTAACAAAAGTATGAATCTATTGAAGACGTTCACACACAACATTCATAGCTGTGTTTAAACATTACACTATATACAAACTCAAAACAGTTTCTTTCGAGTTTTTTGGATGCAAATTTATTAATTATATCATTAAAATCAGTAAGTCGCAGTTTATAATTTTCTATACAGAGAATGCTAAAATCAGACAACCGATCTTGGGACATTGTTGACCGCAAATCATTCTTAATCCTTTTTAGTCTAGAAAATGATCTTTCACCATTACAATTAGTCACCATTAAACACAGAAACAATCTGAAAATTGTTTCCACATTTGGAAAAGCTGTCTGAATTTTTTCTTGGAATATTATTTGACACATATCCTGTTGGCTGAAATTTTCTTTTTCAGGGTGAGCTTGTTTGACGCACAGGTGGAAGTGCTAGTGTTCATCGACTAGACTGGAGAAAACATCCTTTGGATACTCTTGCATCAACATCTCGACACCATTATGAATTTGTTCCTTGGTTGCTTGCAGGTTAACCAAAAATGAAAAATTGCCAACTATACACCTATACACTGTTGCTCTTCTGTCTAGGTTGGCTTCAAGAGCATTCATGTCATAAATAAATGAATTTATTTTAAAACTGTCTCTTGGAGAAAGTTTATCTAAAACTTCGGGCGTTGCCCCATCATTGCTTTGTTTTTTCTCGTACTCTCTAGAGTAATTTTTGCGTGCTGTTCAATTTCATCCAAATTAGCCCGAGTGTTTGATACGAACTGCAGTAGTGAGCTGTAAATCTGTGCACATGTGCTCACTGAAATTTGTGAACTTTGGAGGGCCTTGCTAACTTTATAAAATTGGTCTAGCAAATGTGTCCAAAAGTGAAGCATGAAAATGAATTCAAATTCTTCCATTTTTTTGTAGAAGATTTTCAGCCTGTCGTCTAGTATCTACTTTTTCAGTTTCATCACTGTAAATATGACTGATGGCTTCAATAATGTTAGCATAACTTTCGCTAATCGCTGCAGTAGCTTTGGCGTGAGCTTCTCATCTTGTGTCTGATAAATGCTTAGGAACTTTTAACTCTGGAGGCAAGACATTTTTTAGCACTGACCCTCTTTTTGTAGAAGCTGAGAAAAAACAATAAAGCTCATTTATTGTACCAAACAAATTCCCTGCATCCAGGCACGAGTCAACTGCGGTTCGTCCAACTAGATTTAGGGAATGTCCAGCGCATGGAATAAACTTTGAAAACTTGTTCCTTTCCAGAATTTTTTGTTGAACTCCGTTATACTTTCCAGCCATATTAGCTGCATTATAATATGATTGTCCTCTACATTTACTGAAAACAATTTCAAGTTCACTGAAGTAGTTCAGTATCCGCTCAGCCATACTTTCTACGATGTGATCTTTCAGTTCAAAAAACCTCAGAAAGCGTTCAACTGGTAATCCATCACTAGGAGAAACATATCTAACAATGATAGTAAGTTGATCAACATGGGAAACATCAGGGGTTGAATCAACTGATAAACTAAAATAACCTGCTTGTTTAATGTCGCTAAGTATTGCTTCTCGAACTTTATTAGCCATCAACTGGATAACCTCTTCACATATAGTTTTGGATAAGTATGATGGCTGACAACAGCCTTTACTTCCATACTGATTTATGTGAGGATACAGGAAGGGATCAAATCTGGCAATTAATTCAAGCAATCCAAAAAAGTTACCATTGTTGGGAGCAAGGCCGGCTCTACCGACGGTGCAACACGTGCATTTGCACGGGGCGGCAAGCTTTGGGGGCGGCAAAAAATAGTTTTACTTATTTTTACAATCCTGCCAAATCAGTCCGCCTGGGAGCCACGCTGGTGTAATGGTTACCCCACTGTGCTAGCGATCAGGTGTTCAAGGTTCAAGCCCGGGCGCGTGCATTTGTAGGAGTGTCATCGACCGGGATTTTGACTGAATAACCTGAACGGCTCCTGAAATAAACCCTCTGTGGATGGTGTCACGGAGTGTTCGAAGGTTTCGTCTAGATTATTTTAAAATTCCTTACTTTTCTATTCCTTTACATTTTGTCTGTTTTCTCTACAAAATATTTGCACATTCGGTCTGTTCTTTAGCTGTTTTTCAAGTCTTCCCTAATAGTTCTGCCATACGATCCTAATGTTATCTTCTCCTACAAAGGCACTAAAAGGTATTTCTTTAGGGTCGTCAGTACAATTTATTCGCTTGGTCGAAACCACAGTGGTTCTCAGAGGATTATATTTCCGTTTTCAGTGGTCAACTGAAGACCGCCACGATAAATATTCCGGCATGGCTGAACGAGAGACCGGAATTAATTAACTTGGCGTGGGAATCAGGAATTTATTTTTTATCGACCGTTCTATTTTGACGGCTCGAATGTTTCGTTGTTTTCGAGCGTGCATTCAAGGAAGTTGATTTTTCTCAGTGTTAGTGTGCTATGTGTTACAGTGATAAATAAGTTTTTTAGACATTTTATGGAAATTAGTACAGTACTTCAGCCTCCATTCATTACTAAATAATACATTTTATTGTAGGGTTTATTAAAACAGATTTAATATTCAAATAGATATAATGTCCGATAAAAGAAAAAACTATCAGGTGCCGAATATCGGAAACGGAAACTGGAAAAAGAACGCGATATTCAAAAACATAGCGGGGCTTTACATAAATATCTAAAAACTGAAACAGCTGATGTAGGACAGAAGAAAATAAGCAAATGTACCGAAACAAATGATTCTGAGCTCATGGCAAGTACTTCTAACTTGGACCCCAGTAACTTAGATATTACTAACAATGTCGAAAATGAGACTGATTTGACCGTTCCCAATTCCAGAGATTTAACTGATGAACTAGAGAGGTACACTGATCCGGCAAGATGGAATCCTTCTTTAAGCGATACCGAAAGACTGGAAATCGTAAATAAGGCATGCCAGAGAGACAAAAACAAAATGAGTTCGTCTTTCCGCGCAACTCTAATGGTCGGAAATTTTCACTAAATTTTTACACTAAGGAGCTAAGCAATGGAGAACATATTAATCGATCATGGTTAGTGTATTCAAAAGAAAAAGATTCTGCATTTTGTTTCTGCTGTAAGTTGTTTTCCTGTAATATAATGTCACTCACTACTGATGGCTATAATGATTGGGGTCATTTGTATGTGTATCTTAATGAACACGAAAAATCTAAAAACCATTTGGAGTCCCATACACTGTGGATTGAATTATCATACAGGCTTAAATCAGTACAGACAATTGATTCAATGCAACAAAAGTTATTAAATTCAGAAGTTCGACACTGGAGGAGCATAATAGAACGCCTAATTGCTATTGTCCAGTTCTTGAGCCAACAATGCTTGCCATTTCGTGGAACATCTGATAAATTATATGACCCTAACAATGGCCATTTTTTAAAGCTTGTTGAACTGATTGCCAGATTTGATAGTGTTATTTGTGAACATTTAATGAGAGTAGCTCGTGGATCGCCCCAACATTACCTTGGGAAAAACATTCAAAATGAATTGATTGCTCTTCTCTCTGGAACCATAAAAAAAGAAATAATTTCTATGGTGGCAAAAGCTAAATATTATAGCATAGTTGCAGACTGTACTCCCGATGTAAGTCACATTGAAGAATTAACACTAATTGTAAGATCTGTTAATACGAATCCAGATGATATCAACATTCATGAGGATTTACTTGGTTTCATTGCTGTAGAAGCCACTACAGGCTCAGTGTTAACCGAATGCATTCTAAGAAAATTGTCAGACATGGATATTCCAATCGCAAACATGCATGGCCAGGGGTATGACAATAAATCAAATATGAAAGGAAAACATTCAGTTCAACAACGTATTATGGACTTGAACCCGATAGCTTTTTACATCGCTTGCTGTTCTCATTCTCTCAACTCGGTGGTCAATGATGCCGCGATGTCATCTAGAGAAGGGGTTTTATTTTTTGAAACGGTTCAGAAATTGTATGTGTTTTTCTCAGCGTCAACACTGCGTTGGGGAATGCTTAAGAAACATATTACAACTCTAACGCCCAAGCCACTAAGTACAACTTGCTGGGAATCTAAAATCGAGGCCATTCGTCCTTTAAGATATTATATTGACGAATTGTATGATTCATTGATAGAAATTACTGATGACGAGTCAGTAGACAAAATAGCGAGACATGAAGCTGAAACCCTTGCCCTAAAACTCAGAGATTTAAAATTTTTATGTTGTCTGGTTATATCGCACTATGGTTTTAAACGAAATTAATGTTGCTAGTAAACTGTTGCAAAGCATAAAAATGGAATTGACTAGTGCCATAACAACTTTGAGAAATATTCCCCAAAGCGTTAAGAATATCAGAAATGATGAATCATTTCAAAATTTTCTTGTTGATGCTGCAACATTAGCTGAGAAAGTTGAAGCTGATCCTGATTTGATACCAACGTTTGAATGTGCGTCGGCAGAAAAAGCAACACAACTATGAAGCAAGAGATGAACCTATTTTGGATCCCAAAATTAAATTCAAAATTGAATTTTTCTTTTTTATTATTGATGTTGCAACTAATTTTATTGAAGAAAGGTTCGAGCAATTGGAACATCACAATTCACATTTTTCCTTTTTATATAACATCCCTAAATATAAATCTAAGACGACAAATGAGCTCTTAAACAAATGTAAAAACCAAGAAGGCGTTTTAACACATCAAGAAAATAGAGACACTGATGCCATTGAGCTATGTGATGAACTGAAAGTAGTATCCAAATTAGTACCAGAAAATACACCGCCAATTGAAGTTCTTCGTTATATTATTAACAATAACATTGCTCCTAATGTCGCTATAGCCTTAAGAATATTATTAACTTTGCCTGTAATGGTAGCAAGTGGTGAGCGTTGTTTTTTAAAACTGAAGCTTATTAAAACTTATTTACGCTCAACAATGGTCGAAACTAATAGACTGGGTTATGAGATCATCGACAACACACAGCAGAAATGGAATCTAGTGGACTCTGACTAAGCAGTTGGATGATCTAGATTTTGCTGCGGACTTGGATCTTCTGTCCCATAACCGTAATCAGATGCAGGGCAAATTGAAAATACTCGATGAGAGGTCACATCAATTGGGTCTGAAAATACACAGGGAAAAGACAAAAATAATGAGAATAAATGCAAGTAATGATAACAGGGTTGAACTTGAAGAAACACCAATACAAGATGTAGAATCGTACACATATCTTGGCAGCAATATAGACAAAGTTGGAGGGAAAGACAGTGATATCAAAATAAGAATGTTACAGTACGGCCAACACTAACGCAAGTTTACACGTTAGTATTAGAAAAAAAGTCTAACAGACCGACGTACTTGAATAGGCTAGCAAGTATAAGCAATGGTCAAAGTAAGATAACTCTTAGAAATTAATAGTAAGGTAACTTTTAGAAATTTATAGTTAGCTCCCTTTAATTAATAGGCGAAGCTAGGCATTGTTGACACTTGAGTGTGTACAGAAGCTTTGCACGGGCTGAGTGCTTTTTAAGCACAGTCGAGAACTAGCTTCGGGGCGAGACACATCAGTCTTGCAGATCGGTGAGTTTTCCTTCTTAAAAGTTGAGAACTATCCCTTTCTGCAAGTGCAACCTTTTCACTCGACTAAGTCAAGATATTATGTTGGAAGAATTGTATACGGTTTGTACTCTCGATCGTTTTTATGACATTATAATAACCTTAACCATGAAGTTTATAGTGAAGTATCAGTAGAGACGCCATTGTTTACAAATAACATGGGACAGTATTTCATTGAGGCTGTCGTTTTATATAAAGGAACAATGTTATTGAGATGTGTCCATGATATGAACCTTATAGTCCAGTTGGACTCATAAATAAATGGCTTGTTTTATAAAACCAGTGAGTTATTTAATAAGCACATTGTAGTGGAAGGTATGAATAAGCATAGATAACGTGACAGCCTGCTGTGAGTACAAAGAGCTTGGGTTGAATCATCTTTCATTCGGGTACCAACAGCTCTGGTGGTAACCAGTTACACTCGAGAGATTCCCATAACAATCACCAAAACCTAATCACCTGTCACATAATACAAAATGGTGACATATGATTTATGAATATTATTTAACGGCCATTTAAGATCAAAACTTCTCTCCCCTGTCACACATATGTCAAACTGGCCACAAGAATACAAAAGGCAAGAGGAGCTTTCATTGCATTGGGAAATATATGGAGATCAAAAGAAATCAGATCCAACACGAAAAAAAAGAATCTTCAACTCAAATGTGAAGTCAGTCCTATTGTATGGCTCTGAGACATGGAGAACAACAAAGACAACAACCAAAAGCTACAGACTTTCATAAATGGGTGCTTGCGTAGAATAGAGGGATTAAAATGGTATGACAAGGTTACCAATGTGGAACTGATGACAAGAACTAGACAAGTGCCAGTGGAACAAGAGATGAGAAGACGACGATGGCGATGGATTGGACAAACACTGAGGAGACCTGTTGATAGCATTACAAGGCAGTCCTTGTTCTGGAACCCCCAGGGCATGAGAGGCAGAGGTAGACCAAGAAGCACACGGAGAAGAGAGCTGGAAACAGAGGTGAAAATGATGAGGAGAACGTGGAAAGAACTTGAGACGATGGCACGTGACAGGAGGACTTGGCATGTGTTTCTTGAAGGCCTATGCTCCTTTGGGAGTGGAGGGTTATGAATATGAAATTGCCGAAACTAGATTGGAAGGACTTGCCATGATTTCAATTGAACATGAAATCGGTCAAAAATTAGACTACGCAGACCTTATTTCTGATTTTGCAAATATGAAAGCAAGAAAAGTGTCTTTTTAAGCAGTACATACTTGAAACAATATAAATTCAAATAATGTGAAAATAGTGCTAACAACTATAACATGTACATACTATAGTTAAGTGTTTGTGACTCAACAGTTCATCGTTCCACATGAGAAGAGCATCTCTATATGTAAGTAATGTAACTACATTTATTTCGTATAATTGTCTCTAATAAAGTCAATGGTTTATTTTATGACTATACAGTATTTTCATCAATTTATCAATACATTATTATTAATAGTACTATTTAAAATTAGGCTAATGGTCATGAAATTAATGTTGAAGCTTGTTTAACGTAATGGTTTTAAAAATTTCAAATCTTAATTTGAGGTTGGGCTGGGGCGGCAAGGTATGGTATTGCACGGGGCGGCAAAATTCCTAGGGCCGGCCCTGGTTGGGAGAACCAAATGTTTCATCATCTCCTCTAAATGTCAAGCCACGTTCTGCCAAAAGGGAAATGACTGCAATAACTCGCTGAAGTACGTGCCGCCAGTTATCCAGCTCTGCTTTGATTTGCTATTTGAGTTTTGATGTTAACGTTTGACCACACTTTCTCGTTAATTATGTTAGCATGGAGTTCATATGATTTTTAGAGTTTTCGTGGGTTTGAACAAGATAAGCATGATGCCAATGATTGAATCCAGTAGAAGCTAAAGCTGTAGTTGAGGCAATTTGGTTAGAGAAAAGTTTGCACACAAAACAGTAGACTTTTTCTTTTGTGAGAGAATACACTAACCTTTCTCGAGGGCAGGTTTCTCCATTTACTTTAGTGTAATGGAATAAATTCTTTGAACAGAACCAGGCTTGGTTTTTGTATGTTCGCT
This sequence comes from Oreohelix idahoensis, assembly GCA_024509875.1. NCBI lineage: Eukaryota > Metazoa > Mollusca > Gastropoda > Stylommatophora > Oreohelicidae > Oreohelix > Oreohelix idahoensis. The sequence goes on along the minus strand of JAMPIV010003360.1, from coordinate 119,894 downwards.
TAGAATTGGTAAAAGGCTGATCTCAGTGCTGACATTTTGATGGGCATTTTGCAATCCAGAATGATATTTTCTCGTTATTCAATGTCGTCCATTTAACCTACGTCATTATTATCTCTGAAATCACTAGTAGCATGAACAGTTGGTATTTGTGTGTCTGCAATTCTAGTTTTTTTCGCTGAGCTTGTTTGCTTGTTCATAGTCTTTAAGATCGTAATGAGCGTGGACTGCTTCTTTCAATGTAACTATTTCGTGAGATGTTCCTTCAGCGCCTTGTGTTAATACTTTGGCTATAGGTCTTCTCACTTCATTGTCACTTTCTCCAGAAGTTTCCATATTTGTAGTGGTAGTTACTGACAACAGTTGTCCTTGAAGTTCTTGAGAGGCTGTGTTATGTATATAAACTGGTTGATCATCAGTCTGCCCAGACTGCTCAGTGTAGTCTATTTTATTTTATTATGTTTGTAAACATGAATGTTGTGTATCTGAGAGGTTGTGCAGGATGTTTTCTGCATGCTGTACAAAGCCATATGGCGTGCTTGGCTTTAAATGCTTCAGTAATGCCATCTGTTCCATTTGTCGCTTTCGTTTACTTTCACCACTTTCATATCGCTTACTCATTATTTTTAACACTAAAAGTCAAAATTAAATATTATTGTGATTCACAATGATATAAAAGAAACCTCACTTGATTTCAAAATAGCACGGGACATTACTCTAGGCTCTAATAATGTTCATAAGGTTTTTATTTCAGAATTTAACGTATGTCTAAAATAGATTCGCATTTTGGCAAACCTGGCAAGAAATGGCGGCAATATCTCCTTGTGGCTAAATTGAAAAGCAAAGGGTTAAAGCCTCCACAAACTTTACTAAACAGTAAGTGCGTATTTGTGTAACTGTTATCCAGTCATACGTGTTTAATGTTACTAGCAACTATGCCTTTATAGTAGAATCAAGAATGTGTGCTTTGGTCACTTCCATCAATGTGTTCCTGAATTTTGGATTTGTGCTTACACATTATTGGCTTAGGTACGCCCCTGATTTTCCTTTTTACAAATGGAATAAAATTAATGGTGCATTTTATTATTTTTTTGGCAGGAGGCAAAGGCCCCCCTAGATTATGAGGCCCTGGGCTGCAGCCCGCCCAGTCCATATGTAAATCCGGCACTGCCTACACTACTGACTTGCAAAAGAGTTGATATCCTTTGTTGGAAGGGAGAACCACACAAAAACAGTAGCTAATAAGTTGGCTAAAATAAACAGACCTACAGAGGAAATCATTATCTACTCAATAATGATTGACTATTTTTATTGGACTATTATAATTACAACTTAATGATCACGCTAACGTACCGTGAGCTGTAGATATAATAATTTATATTCAAGGGTTCCCTGGCACCTGACACTTATTTCAAAAGTTCCTTCAAGATAAAAAGATTGAGGAAGGTTGCTGTATACATACATCCTTACATCTGCTGTAAATATTAATTTAGAGGCAATGAACATTATAAATGTAATATAACAACATACATTTACAATATCCAATTACAATTAAAAAAATAAAGTACGTTAAAAAACAATAAAAAACAAAAACAATAAGAATTGTCGCAAAAACAACCAAACAAAACAAAAATAAAATCCTTCTTGAAACAAATCAGATTAAAGTAGTATATAATAGATAGATAGATAGATAGATAGATAGATAGATAGATAGATAGATAGATAGATAGATAGATAGATAGATAGATAGATAGATAGATAGATAGATAGATAGATCAGTCTGGTTTGATTTTTCAGGGGAGTTTACTAAGGTAAGTTTATATGTTTAAGGGACAGAATTATGCAAAAATATAAATTTAAAAGTGGCTATTAACTTATTTTAATCTATTAGTAATTTAAATTGATTTTTTTTCTTTTTCGCAGCATATTTTTATGTAAAGTGTGAGACATATTTCATATTTTAAGTACGGTACTCTTTTTGGCTTCTTATTATTTTTTTAAAGAATACATTTTACAAGAGCAGGCTGGGTATTTAATGATTATTGTATATTTGCATATGTAACTTTTAATGGATAGTACGTCATCATCATTCCGTCTACTACAGGGGTAACACGCATTTTTGCTTACCTCAAACCACACAAGCCTGATGCGTCCTTTTTAGGACGAGACACAGTGAAGACATCCTTCGAACTACACAAGTTATCAGATAAGTTGATATTTTTTATCCATCTTCAGTGTTAGCTTATTGCAGTTAATTTTAGAAATTAAAAATAATAGAAATTAAATAGCGCCACGTGGCAATTCTTTGAGTGAGATCAGGCAGCCATCTTGAAAGACATATTTAAGTGGTGAATAATTTATACTTTTGTTGATAGTATTAGAGTAGGCCTACTGTAGTTAAGGTTAAGTATTAGGGGACTATTTAATTTAAGAATCGTAGTGGGGTAAAGATATATATAACAAAATAAACCAAAAGCCAAAGATTACATATAATATTCAATCATCAGAATATAATTCAAAGACAACAAATAGTAGCATACTAAAAGACAGGGACAATAACCAATGGTAGTATTCACCAGAAAACAGTCCGAGGAAGGGAAAACGATGGCCAAAACTCCAGAAAAAGACAAAACTTTAAACAGGACAGAAAGAAACAGGACCACGAACCCTGAAATCAGAAAAACAGAACTAAAGGACACGAGTGAAACAATAATGGAAAATCGAGAAGGAGGCGCAGAAGGAAAAACAACAAAAAGCAGAATCAACAAAGGAGAAAGATCAGGAACCAGCACAGCGAACGGAAAGAAAGGACCCAGGGAAAAGGATAATCAGGACAGCCAGGTAAACGCGGACAAAACAAGTCATGAAACTAGAGGAGAGGACAAAGAAGACTCTAGCCGAAAGGGAACCCCCCAAAAAGTGAAAATAACACAAATAGCTGGAACGGAAGCCACGCTTCGATCTCTCCCGGACGACAAAGTTCTGGTGATCCTAGAAAAAAATCATCGACAAAAAAGCCATTGCCAAACTGCAGAAACATAACAGTGGGATAATACTCACACTAAATGCAACAGAAAAAACCAAAAATTTACTGCAAGAACTGCGGGACAGACCAAAGATGATTCAACTGGCCCACAACATCAAAATACAAATAGAGATGTTAAAAGAAACCAGAAAAAGTGTGATAAAAGGCATAAACCCAACCCTGACAGGGGAGGAAGTGTTAAACAATCTGTCCAAACTTAACCCAGATTTAAAGCTGGTGCACGTTGAACGTATAAAATTGAATGGGAGTATAGTAACCCCAGTGATAGTGATTACAACAGAAGGTAGGGAACCCCCCAAGACGGTACTATTTGGGAAAGCACAAAAAAACACAGAAGCCTTCATTCCACCAGTGCTGCAGTGCTCCAACTGCATGAAGTTTGGCCATGGCCGACAAAGTTGCAGGGGGAAGGCAGTATGTAGGTTTTGTGCGGGGGCACACCCTTTCACACAATGCGAAAAGGCAAAGTCAGATACTGACTATAAAAAGGAAAATGCAAACAGAAAATGCATTAATTGCAAAGGAAACCATAGCGCCAGATTCCAGGGCTGCCCAGTATATCAGCAGACCAAAAAAGCATTGAGGGAAGCTATAACAACCCAAACCCCTTTCAAAACGGTCATTAAAGAATTAAAGGAAAATGATACTTATACGAGCAATAAAGTTATAACAGAAATTAAGAGTGTGCAAGAAGATGTCAAAATGATTAAGTCACAGATGGCAAAAGAAAGTAAGAACAAGTTAGAAAGTAGTAAAATAGTACCAAAAAACCAGTCAGATGATTCAACTACATCCTCTAACGACACAAGTGCACTGAAAAGTGCAGAGGCAGTGCTTCAAGAAGTGAAAGCCATACAGCACCAAATTTCCCAGGATATAGCTAAACTGACTGTACTGAAAGAAGAAAATGAAAATATACTAGTCAAAATGTCTGAACTAAAAGAAGAAAGTAAAATAATACTAAAAAGAATGGAAAGTGAAAGACAGGAGATTAACATAGGGAGAGAAGGAAATGTAGTATTGGATGAAAATAGGAAAGTTGTCAAAAAGAACAAAAGGCAACAGGAAATTAAAAGCAACCTAGAAGAAACTATCAAAGAAACTATCAAAAAACGATTTGAGGTACTTTTACCACACTTAGCGGAAGAAGTTAGGGATATAATGATAAGTATAAATAAGGATTTTCTTGAGAACTTGATTGGCAATGGGTCAACAAGTACAGGAAATGCAGAATAAGAGCAAGTTTGATAGTTAACCAAAATAAAAGATATACTAGATGATGTTAAAATTCAATTTAGAAAGATTTAGAATTATCCAGTGGAACTGTAGGGGTATTTAAAAAAAATTTTGCACCCCTACTATCAGAGACTGGAGGAAATACTGATATATATGCTCTTCAAGAGACCCATTTAAACCCAAACAATAGATATAGTTGTAAGGGCTTTAAGATACTTAGACACGATAGGAAAGAAGGTAGAGGAGGAGGTGTTGCAGTCTTAGTTAGCGAAAAATTTAAAATCATAGACTGGGAAGTATTTAATACAACCAATATAGAAGGTATCCAGGTTACTATAGCAGCTGAACCAAACAATCTAACAATTCTAAATGTATATGCTAAAGATGGCACAATTAAAGATCAAGAAATACTAGCCATAAGCACCAGACTAGGCCCCAAAACAATCATAGTAGGCGATTTTAATTCCCATCATTGTGCTTGGGGTGGACAACATGCAGATAATGCAGGAAAATGCCTACTTGACTTCATAGAAAACAATGAACTACTAATACTAAATAATGGATCTGCAACAAGAATTAATCCACAAGCTAATAGGGCAGACTCAGCAATAGGCATAAGTATAGCAACTAACAACCTAGCGAATGTAAATTGGGAAGTGCTACAAGACACAAACTCAGATCATCTGCCCATTATAATAACCATGCATGAAAATGTCATTCCAAACCCAGAACCAGAGAAACCTACCTTCAACTATAAAAAAGCAAACTGGGAAGCTTTCCAATCAGAGCTGGAGGTGATGGAATATAAAGACATGGAATCAGATGATACTGACTTGTGGGCAGAGACACTGACCAATGAAATTCTGAAAATAGCAATAAAATATATACCAAATAAAAATATGCCTCAGCACCTTAAACCAATAAATAACATTACCAAGAAAAGAAAAACTCAGTGGAATAAAGAACCAGTTGCCTGGTGGAATAAAAGCTGTACAGAAATTCATGAGAGAAGAAAAAGGGCATTACAAAAATATAGAAATAACAAAACAGAAGAAAACTATGATGAGTATAAACTTATTAGGAATGAATCTAACAGAATAATATTTAAAGCCAAAGAAACTAACTGGAAGGAGTTTTGCCAGTCACTTAAACCTAGCACTCAAATTAAAGAAGTATGGAAAAAGCTTAAGGCAATCAAAGGGAACAATAAGAAAACAATAATGCCAACAATCAAACTACCAAAGAGAGCAGAAACAGATAAAGAAAAAGCTAATGCCATTGCCGAGTATTTCTATAAAGTCAGTGCAAAAAGTAGTCTTGGACAGGAAGAAAATGAGAGAAGAGAAAGACTTAGGATACAGTTTTCAAAAGAACTACCAGATCAGATAGACGAAACAAACTATTTAGATGCTGATATAACAGAAGAAGAAGTAACTAATGCAATAAAAGATAAATCTAATACGGCCTCAGGGCAAGATATACTTAGTTATGAAATCCTTAAGAAAGTACCCAAAAGAACTATAAACATAATAACTTCCCTTTATAATAAAATCTGGAGCTTAGGAAAGATACCAAAAGCATGGAAAGTAGCTATGATAGTACCCATCCTAAAACCCAATAAGGAAGCCCATGATGTAAGTTCATATAGGCCTATCTCCTTAACATCACAACTAGGTAAAATACTGGAAACTGTTGTTAACAAAAGATTAAATCAGTTATATAGCCCAAACCAGTCAGGGTTTAGAGCAGATAGAAGTACAGTAGACCAGCTTGTAAGATTAGAACACGATGTAAAGCTAGGGTTCAAGAGAAAAGAGAAAACAGTAGCAGTTTTTCTAGATGTCGCAAGAGCATATGATGAATGCTGGCGAGATGGAGCTCTTTACAAAATGAAAAAGATTGGCATTACTGGTAAAACCTATAGGTATATAGAAAACTTTTTACAGAACAGGTATTTTGCGGTACAGGTAAACAATGATAAGTCAGATATATATGAACAACAGAATGGGATTCCTCAGGGATCAGTGATTTCACCAACAATTTTCACTATAGCTGTAAATGACTTAGCAGATGAATTTAACGACATTAAGAATGCAGTATCTCAATTTGCAGACGACTGTGCCATTTGGCGATCTGGAAAAAAACTTGGACCATGTTTTCAAAAAACTTCAAAATCAAATAGACAAAGTTTCAGAGTGGATGAAAAGTTGGGGCTTCCAAATTAATGTAAACAAAACAGTAGGTATGATTTTCAGTAAAGGAAATTTTTAAAAAATAACAAAATCAATATAACCATTAAAGGACAGAAAATATGTACCTCCTCAACAACAAGATTTCTGGGCGTAACTTTAGATAAACAACTAAATTATAATAAACATATAGACAATTTGGTAGAAAGCTGTAGGGGACCCCTAAATATACTAAGGATTGTCAAAGGTAATGGATGGGGGGCCAGCAATAAAATAATGCTTATGTTCTACAAGTCTTTCATCAGGGGGAAACTGGATTATGCCAGCATAGTCTATGACTCAGCTGCAGCTTCTAACAAAGCAAAACTGGACAGGATTCAAAATGGAGCCATGAGAACCATTACAGGTGCATTTATATCGACACCAGTAGAAGCGCTAGAAGTAGCTCTTGGCATACTTCCCCTTGATCTAAGACGGAAAGAACTGAGAATAAATTATTGGAGTAAAGTAACACAAGAAGTGACCCACCCAGCACATAAAGCATTTGTCAAAAACCAACCAAGTGTATGGGACGTACCCTTAAATAAAGATAGATATCCAACAGGGTGGAAAACGATAGAAGACCTAACGCAGTTCAAAGAACTATCAAACACAATTGAAAATAGTAATAAATACAGAAGCAAAATACCACCCTGGGAACTAAAAACACCAATCATAGACTACTCACTTACAGAAAAGATCAAACAAAACATAGAAGATAAGGAAGCCAATATGATAAGTAAAGAGTTCATAGATCAACTAACTAAACAAAGTCTGGCCGTATACACTGATGGATCCAAGGGTTTTAGTGGCCAACTAGGTGCCGGAGTTGTAATACCAAAATGGGGAATAAAAAAGAGCTACAGTGTAACAGAAGGGGCTTCAATTTTTACCGCAGAGATGGTAGCAATTCTTAAAAGTTTAGAAATAATCGAAGATAACCCACCAAAAGCTGTTACGATATTTACAGACTCACTATCATCACTACAAGCACTAGAACACCCAGGTAAATGTAGCCGGCCAGACATAAAGGAAGACATTCTAGCAATTAACACATCACTAGGACACAGAGGATGTAGTGTGAGGCTAGTGTGGGTTCCAGCACACATAGGTATTGCTGGCAACGAGTTGGCAGACCAGAACGCCAAGAATGGAAGAACAAGTAAAAACAATATAAAAGCAGGACTAGGAAGGTCGGAGATCAAGAGCCAAGTGAAGATAACTATAAACGAGGAATGGAAGACAACATGGAAGAACAGTAGAAAAGGCAGACACGCGTTCAAACTGCTGAAAGAACCAACAAGGACGTGCCAGGTCAGAGAAGAATTAAAGATACCATCAAACAAAAAAATTGTGGCGTCTCCGTCTCGGTGCAGCATACTTTATGGTAGAAGAACCACACTGCCAAGAATGTCAGGAAGAGAATGACATAGACCACTACCTGATCCACTGTAAAAAATATGAACAACAAAGGCTTGAATTAAAAACTTACTATAGAAATCACAATATAGACTTAACAGGTGATGAGGTTTTAAGTATAGATGCCCCAAGAGATGCCCAATCAATACTTAAAAGATATATACATAAAACAAAGGAAAACATATAAGATTAGTAACTCAGGAAAACCATCCAACTAAATAGAAATTAAGCAACAAGAACTAACAAAGCATTAACAAAAACCTAACTACTCATAGGACAAGGAAAGACAACAAGGAAAAAAAAGGGCAACAACTCAAAACGAATAAATACTAATACAAATCAAAACCAAGCTTACAGGACAATAGATATCTGTAAACAATACAAATAAATAAATAAAATTGACAAATACTAATATAAACAAAAATCAGCAACTGCAAAAGACAATAGTTAATTAAATTGAATGTAAATTAGTAAATAAAATTACACTAAATACCCCAATTATAACCAACTTTCAGGTTGAACAGGGTAGACCAAGATGGAACGTAAAGAGGCAATAACGATCAGATGTTAAATGCCGATCTACACCCATCAACCCATCAAAACAACAACAACAACAACAATGGATAATATATGAGCAACAAATAGTTTTTTTCCATCGTATAACAAAACATCGCAGTATATTACAAATGCTGCGATCCAAACCAAACGCCAAGAAGAAAAAAAACCAGAAACAGCCACCCAGAGAGAACAGCCGACCCATCTTCAAATACTAAGGAGGTGGAAGAAACCGCTGTACAACACAGACAGGTACATGCACAAGAGTAAGACAGAACGGCAGAACAGCCAGACTTCTGTAGCCGTCTGACCGACCACTTGAGCATTTATTCATGCTAGAGTCTAGTCATAAATAACTAAAAACATAATATACCATTTCCCTATAAATAAAAAACAGAATTCTTAACTAAAATGAAAATTAACCCGAAGTACTAAGATGAGCGGGTGGTCTTTGACTAGGTCACTTTTTGACACGAGGCACGCTGATCTTGCCCGGCGGTTGTCATAGCAATACGCATACAGGGTAAAGATAGCGATATCACGCTTTTTAACACGTGATATTTGACCAATGGGATAACGTAGCCCTTAGCTTCACTACGGACTTGCAGGCAAAGATTTCCCAGGGCAGTATGAGCTGTGATTCGACATGCAGACTGACGTGTTTTTGTATAAGTCTTGAACAGTTGGTTCAAGCAATGTTATCTTGCTGGTTTTTTCCTTCAATGTAAGTAGAGTGAAGTCTCGAATTGCTTTGTTTAATTTTCAGCCCAACATGATTACTGTATGTAATAAATATTGCTATGAGACACTGAACGAAGGATTGAAAATATTTTCTGAAGGAAATATAAAAATAAAACAACAAGATATTGGAACAGGAAATTACAGGTGGTAACCTACACAAAAGGAAAGTTAATATGAAATTTTTTGAGAACCCTGAGATTTAGAAGGATCATGGAAAAATTAATGAATAACCCTATAAGACAGTGTATTATGACGTCATTGAACAAGGAAACATGCATATTATGAAAAGAAACAACTACTTTCGGTTGATGTACATAATTGTAAATGCCTGTTGAATTTTGGTTAGTAAACCACTTGAAAATGTTGTTGAAGTCAAAATAAAATATATGAAAATTAGTAAGCTGTTGAGGACTTGACGCTTGTTGTAATGCATGGAAGCATGGTCCAGTTTATATCCAAATACTAATAGGAAAAGCTCTCCAATTTCACCAACAATAGGAGGAATGAACGATACCTGCACACCCAAATAGAGTGTGAGAAATTTCCATCTCTGGCGAGCTTGAAGCCAGTACAACAATCACTCACATAGATATAAATAAATAACATTGAAACACTGGATTCCTCGGCTACATAAAACCATAATTGGATACCGTGCCCAGTCTTTGAAGTAACTCATACCAGGACGGGACGGCTACATAATACATAATTGATGCCTTTGAACCAGTCTTACATGCACATAACAGGCACCCGGCCACACTTCATCTCCCAGCTTGATGCGGATGAGAGGACAATAACATCATAACTTAATGAGTTAGACCCAGAAAATATCATTATCGAAGCACTACGCAGAATTCGTGAAGACAGAGACGAGTTCCTTAGTCAATCGCCACAATTACAAGATCGAGTATTAGAAGTAGCTCCTGGCCGAAACACTTGTCTGACGGGGGAACCGCTTCTGATGATCAGATTGCTTCCTGTTGTATCGCTTTGTAAAGAGTTTAGTATCATCATCCTGACGTACCAATAGCAGACACAGAGATACCTGAGACTCAACGGAGAACAACTAAGTGTCCCACGGTGATCAGGAGAGTCCGTCCCACAGACCACACACTCAAACTGAGACGGAAGTCGGAGCGTGCCAACTTCGCAAGCCAAGAAATGCCGTTTCTCACGAGGCCCTACAGGAGAGGATCATTAAGATCACTCAGATGTCTCGAGGTGAGGCCTCGCTCAGGGCCATACCCGACGATAAAGTGATCGGTGTCTTCGAGGCAATAACGGGCAGGAGGAGTATAAATAGAATTACAAGACATGAAAAAGGAGTTGTAATAGATCTAAATAACACCGAGAAGAACTGATGGTCGAACTAGAGTCCGGACACAAAGAAATCCAGCTGCCCCACCAGATTAAAGTTACTGTGGAGATCTACAAGAAGACCAAAAAGATAGTTGTAAGAGTGGTCGACAACAATTGGTCTACACAAGAAGTCCACAGCCGCCTGCTAACAGAAAACAAGAATGTAAAAATAACACAGGTGGATAGACTGAAGACATGGGACAAGAAGGACACAAACCTAGTTATCTTAACTGTTGAAGGGTCTTCAAGACCAAGTCAACTTAACTGTGCGGGAAGTCACGCTTACAATGAATGTCCTCACGCGAAAAGGAATACCAACTATAAAGTGCGCAACTCCAATAGAACCTGCGCAAACTGTCTCGGGAACCACGCCCATATTGAAGGAATATGTAACCAAAAAAACGTCTTCTTCAGAGAAACAAGACACTGAGTCGCTCAGGTGGCACTGCTAAACAGGAACAGTACACAAGAGCCCAACTAATAAAACTTAACACAGAGGTGCGAGACATAAAAGAAAAACTCAAAGTCGAGAAGAACAGGCAGCACAACAGAGACACAGATACCATAAGAGACGAAACAATAGGAGCCTTACAGAGCGCCCAGGCAACATTACAGGACATGAAATCCATTCAGCACCAAATAGAACTGGACATCGCCAAACTTGCAGAGCTAAAGGAGGAGAACGAAGAAGTCCTCAACAGAATTGAAACAGAGAGAAGGATCATCGAGAATATCGTTACAAAAAGCAATCAAGAAAGAGAAAGAAGCAAAGAAACCAAAGACAAAATAATTACAGAAACCCTAGAGGAACTCCTACCAAATATAATAGAGACAGTCATAATCAACATACAACCGACAACGATAACAACGAGAAGGGACCAAACAGGCAGATATCGGTCCTTTTCAAGACCAAACCTTTTCAGGACCAGGAACGTGCTACGTCGAAGAAATTAACACCTTATATACCCCAAATATAACCGTTTTGGTTGAACAGGGTATAACGGCAAAATAATAGACGGAAAGAAAAAAAATGGATAGTATGTTACCAATTCCGTTACATTTGACAATGAGAAGATGTGCAGATTATTATATAACTCAACACCCTTCATTCATACAGAAAGAAATAAAAATACAGATTAATCCAAATGTTAACTCGTTTAGATGCGAGACACAGACAACGACTACTACCCACAGAAGCCAGATCCAAGCCTCAGAAATTAGGTATCTGAGAAAGGTGACTGAAGTAACAAGAAGAGACATGTTCCACAACCAGACGATACATCAATGATACCCTTTAGCTCCCCAAGGAGCATAGGCCTTCAACAAACACATGCCAAGTCTTCCTGTCCCGTGCCATCCGCTCAAGTTCTTTCCATGTTATCCTCATCATTTTCACCTCTGTTTCCAGTTCTCTTCTCCATGTGTTTTTTTGGTCTACTTCTGCCTCTCTTTCCCTGTGGATTCCAGAACAAGGACTGACTTGTAATGCTATCAACAGGTTTCCTCAATGTGTGTTCTATCCATCGCCAGCGTCTTCTTTTCAACTCTTGTTCCACTTGCACTTGTTTGGTTCTTGTCAGCAATTCCACATTTGGGACTTTCTCATACCATTTCAGTCCCTCTATTTTACGCAAGCACCCGTTTATAAAAGTCTGTAGCTTTTTGGTTGTTGTTTTTGTTGTTCTCAATCTCTCAGAGTCATACAATAGGACTGACTTCACATTTGATTTGAAGATTCTTTTTTTTTCTGTTGCGCTTGATTTAGGCATGGGGCTAATTATCCCATCCCGTAAAAAACTTTTTACCCCAAAAACTTCAGATAACCCAACTCCTGCAGACCCAAGTAGAACAGTCCCAACTAAGATAGTTTGGCCATGTCTCCAGAATGGGAGAAGATCGGCCACCCCGACAAGTATGGGAAACTAAGAGCCAGAGATCCAAACCGCCAAAAGGGCGTTAGGAGGAAACCTTTAGACAATCTCTGAAGGACCGATCGCTAGAATGGAACCAGGCCAGGAGGAAGACACTCAATAGGATAGTAGGCCACTCTCTCTTCCAAACATCTAGCCTCACAGTAGAAGAGGAACGACTAAGTAAATAGTAAGTAAACTTTGAAGACTAAACGCCAAAGAGGCAGAGGAACGCATGGTCTGTAATTGTAATAGTGTGACACAAACTTTGAAACAGACATTACAAAAAATACAACAACAGAAATAGTTTTGTATAAAGCAGTTATGCTCAACATCTTTCCCAAAATTACTCCATGCATTAAAGTTCAGTTACTTACACTTTTGGCAGAATATAGACGTCTACTATAAATTTGCAGAAATAAAGCTGTCTTTGAACAAAGGAGTTTTAACTCAAAACTTTTTCTACAATATATTCACACAGAAAACAAAACACTTAAATCATTTCTATCTATCTATCTATCTATCTATCTATCTATCTATCTATCTATCTATCTATCTATCTATCTATCTATCTATCTATCTATCTATCTATCTATCTATCTATCTATCTATCTATCTATCTATCTATCTATCTATCTATCTATCTATCTATCTATCTATCTGCCTGCCTGCCTGCCTGCCTGCCTGCCTGCCTGCCTGTCTGTCTGTCTGTCTGTCTGTCTGTCTGTCTGTCTGTCTGTCTGTCTATCTATCTATCTATCTATCTATCTATCTATCTATCTATAGAGAAATAAATAAAAATACAGATTAATCCAACCGTAAACTCGTTTGGATGCGAGTCACAGGCAACGACTACAACGCATATAAGCCAGATCTGTCAAACTAAGAGCCAGGTATCCAGACCTCCAGGAGTCCGGTGAGAGGACAAAATTTGACAATATCTGAAGGACCGAGCACTAGAATTGAACCAGGCCAGGAGGAATACAGCCGATAGGATAGTATGGCACTCTCTCTTCCAAATCTCTACCCCTCACGGTAGAAGAGGAACGACTAAGTAAGTAGTAAGTAAGTAAACTGTGAAGACTAAACGCCAAAGAGGTAAAGGAACGTATGATCTGTAATTGTAATACAGTGACACAAACTTTAAACACTTTGATTAGACATTACAAAAAATACAACAACAAACGATTGTTTGGTATAAAGCAGTTATGCTCAACATCTTTCCCAAAATTACTCCATGCATTAAAGTTCAGTTACTTACACTTTTGGCAGAATATAGACGTCTAGTATAGATTTGCAGAAATAAAGCCATCTATGAACAAAGGATTTTTAACTCAAAACTTTTTCTACAATATATTCACACAGAAAACACAACACTTAAATCATTCCACGTAGTTTTTTTCAGATAAAACAAGCACCATTAACTTGTGTAGATATTGCGACATTAGATTTATTAATAGTAAAAAGAAGTATTAGTAGCGTATGTATGTATGTTTATACTTCTGTATGTGTGTGTGTGTGTATGCTGGTGCTTGTACCAACGCATGTTTCTTTGTCCTTGAATTTGGAGTTGCATTTCTTTATAATTTTTATGACTCAATTTTTCAAGTGTATTGTAAACAAATTCACTTTTGAGAATTAAAAAGAAAAATAGTATTTTAAAAACATGAGAACGTTCGCTTGTGTCCAGAGTGAACCAGCTTACCTATATTCATATTCAAAAGCCATAATCCAGATAAGTAGCATCTCCCTTTAATCTTACTTTATCTGTAGTTTACTTTTAGAACTAGTTAATTTGTTTTAATATTAATTAGTGGCTATTAGGATTAGTTAACTATTAGCTATAGCTATTTGTTAAATAAATTGAATTAATCAGCAGTGTCCTGTGTATCCCGTTGACCATTTCCTGTCGGTCAGATTCAGTTCTTTAAAGCAGTATGTCATCTGCTAAAGCCGAAGTTTGTCCCAGCCAAGTTGACGGAATTGAGGCTACTTTTGCTGTGTAGATGTTAAACAGCACCGGTGATAGTGGAGGACTTTGTGGGTGGTAGCGGACAAATGCGCATTGGTTCTGATGTCTATGTTTTCAAGCGTAATACAAATCCATCTTATTAGCCAAAGGTTAACACTGCACGTCATTACATAGATCATTAACGTTTCAAATGTCACACTAATGTCATGATTTGATTGAAATGTCTGTCACTTTTAGCCGAGTGGTCTGCCCTGTCTTGTTCCCAACTTTTGTCCACGCCCACTTTTCTGTCTTGTAGCTCCTGTGTCCGCTTGACCTTTCACGCTAGCTTTGTCCCTCCTACTTCACGATAAGCATTTATATGTGCTAGAAAATGCTACAGGTAATCATGACAGACCTTAAAAGCAAATAAGACATTTTTACACAAAACGCAGTGTTCATTCAGAGTTCAGTTGGCAGTTACTGCTCTGACAAGGTAAACGTAGGTCAGTCCCAGATAATAATGAATGGGTTTTATAAGCGCGAAAGTGGGAAATGAATGTTTGTGTGATCTGGTTTTTTTATCCTATTGTTAAGTTGGAAAAGATCACACATGTGAAAATAAAGTCGAAATAACAGATTGTCGTGTGCAAAAAGGTCGAAAAGCTGAGGAACGGAGTGCAAATGTTAATTATTGTGTCGTGTGAAAAAAAGGATGGGTCGTGTGAAAAAAGGCGGGAAAAAAAGAAGAAATAGTATAAATAGAAGAGTTGTGGGCGATAGGTAGCGATTTCAGGACTTATGATTCCAAGGATACCATGATTTTAGACTAGAGGATTTTTACTGATAGCGTTAGGAGAACTTCGTCTTTGAGGATACCAAGACAAGTTTTTGAGTAAACAAATCAGTAAATTATTTCTTGTGGATATACACATACATTTCTATTTGGATGTACATATATTATTCGTTGGATTACATATTTTTTTCAAATCGGATAACCAATCATCATTGTAAAATTTACAGTGTTTGTCTAATTACATCAATAAACTCTAATTGAATTTTTCTACATTGCTGTTTGTGGAACTTTACAATAATTTCTTGTGGATATACGTTGTTGTGCTGAAACTGTTTTGCTTATCACCAAACTCAAAGGGAAGAACATTCCTGGGTTGAAAAAAATAACAAAAGGTCAAGTATTACGATCTCTGGCGGAACGCCAGTTAGCACTTGAACCACCACAACATATGAAGGATTAACGCTGACTACATAAAATCAATATAACTACTAGTGCCGCATTCAACTGACGCGGGCACATATCTTCAAATTGGCGCCGTGACCTGCCCTTTTTTTGGTGAAGACAGACAGGCATAATCAGTAAAATGGATCCAAGCCTAGAACAACAGCAGCAACAACAGGCGTTGTATACACTACAGCAACAACAGCAACAACAACATGCGTTATATGCACAACAGCTACAACAGCAACAGGAAATGCAACAGGCAAACGTCCATCCTGCTAACATACCCTTACCTGTAGAGTCCGAACCCACAATGACCGCGTTGCAACGGATAACAGACACGCTATCCAATGTAGATCACTATAATAAATATAACCAAATTCGCTCGGTTATAACCCCCTTCACGGCGATTCAAAGACATTTCGGAGATGGCTAATGAACATAGACAAGTTTAGTTCCATGGTAAATGCTACAAGTGACAAGGAAAAGATCAAAATTGCATACTTGTCATCGGAATCTCTTGTGACGGATTTTCTGCGACGACGCTCCCTCATCTACCCAGAGAAGACCTATGCATCATTAAAAAAGGAACTAATTGCACGGTATAGTGACATAATCGACAAACAGCCCGCGTGGTCGCTTTTGAGAAAAATTCATCTAGAAAAATCTGAACCTGTTCAATTTTATGGAGACCGTTTATTGAATTTGGCTGAAGAAGCTTTTATGGAAGGAACGGTACCATCACAGGACATTGAAAAACACTTGGTAGGCATTTTTGTGGACGGACTTTACACAGATAACTTAAAGCTCCATCTCATAAGAAAAGACCCTAAAACTGTCACTGACGCTATACAAATGGCAGTATCGGAGGATAACGTACGAAAACGTTTCAATCAACGCACAGGTAGAGATCCTCGCTATGAAGTAAACAATGACCACGAGCCAATGGAAATCGGTCACTCAAGACAGCAGTGGCACCGTCACCAACATCGATCTACACGCCATCAGCCTGAGCCACGTCAGTTCCAGCAAGCACACCAACCGAGGCAACAGAATGTCCAAAATGTCAACACGATTGTCTGTTACACATGTGGACAAAATGGGCATGTCTCTCGTGCATGCCAATCACACCAGCAAGGATCATTCGGAGAGGGTAGACAAGGACATAGAACGTATCAACATAATCAATCTCGGGGTTATAACCAACCACAACAAGGATAGAACAACCACGCATACGCAACCCAACATGCTTTTGCCAGAGGTAGACCACAATATTTCCCTGCTTCGGGAAACGGACCGAGTACACGTTAGATCGGACCGCTGACGTGAGCTATACAGAAAGGAACACTTATGAACCCTATAGGTCCCACACAACAAGGAAGAAGTCACACAACACAGAACATCATTCTCACCGCAATAAAAGGCAGCAGACTGTAGTAAATAACATTAACATTCACCCAGACCCGAGTTCCTGTCTCATCTCTATTCAGGACATGCATTATCGAGCATTGGTAGATACCGGAGCATCGGTAAGCCTAATACGAGAACAACTTTTTCGAAACTTCAGAAATATGTGAAATTTCATCCCACGAAAACTTACATGGCATCGGTGACCGGCCAGGAAATGAAATCCCTTGGTACTGCGTTTATCACATTCCAGATTGGGGCACAGAAAATAAACCATAAATTCATTATTACACGCGGTATGTCTCGGAATCTTATTATTGGACGTGATTTCCTGAACAAACACCAGGCCCGGATATACTACGATCTACACAAGATTAGACTAAACGGAGAATACATCAACCTTCAGGATGATTTACACATCGCTTCGTTGGTACGCCTCACAGCTCCGGTGACCATTCCACAAAACTCACTAATAATAACCAAAGGTCGTGTAAAGTGATCAGACTACATTCGACCCGGACAGACAGTAGAAATTGCACCGTTGCTGGATGAAGATATAAACGATGATCCACTGATATTCATTACTGAGGGCATTGCAGAAGTTACAAGCTCCCGAGATATCCCCATCATGATCGTAAATACCTCAGGAAAAACATCATCCATTGCGAGAGCTGCGATAATTGCAAAAGTTAATCTTTCCCCCAGAGCCGCGCTGGTGTAATGGCTACGACGTTGTACTGGCGACCAGGTGTTCATGGTTCAAACCCGGCCGTCGGCGTTTGAAGAAATGTTTACGACCGGAAATTTGACTGAATAACCTGAACGGTTCCTGCACATAAATCCCGTGTGGATGGGAAGGAGCGAAGCTCCTGACCGGGTTGGAAGGAAAGTCCACTGACCCCCCAGCCTCGCAATGACATGTCATTGGGCCGAAAGAGCTGGAAAGCTCGAGTGCCGCTGGTTATAGAAAAAAAAAAATCTTTCCCCCCCAATAAACAAAGAGGCCAGACAAAACTGCACAAATGGAGATAAAACAGACATCAACAATAGATATAGCCAGAGAGAAGCAGATATCAACAATATATATTGCCATAGAGAATCAGAGAGCAACAATAGATATTGCCGGAGACAACCAAAGATCAACAATACATATTGCCAGAGACAATCTGTGAACATTAATAGATATTGCCGGAGACAACCAGAGATCAACAATACATATTGCCAGAGACAATTTGAGAACATTAATAGATATTGCCGTAGACAACCAGAGAGCAACAATAGATATTGCCGGAGAAAACCAGAAAGCAACAATAAATATTGCCAGAGAAAATCAGAGAGATCACTGGACCATTTTCATGAAAGAGGAGTGAAATGTCAAACACAAAGATCAAATACAAGTATGCATAAGGACATAAAAACAAATACCGAAGACAGATTACCACAGTTGTTGGACACCTTACATACTTCAGCCCAACACCAACAACGGCTCACCGCTTTTGTGAAAAAACATCACGATGTCTTTGCTTTAAATGATTTGGAATTGGGTCGTACATCAACAGTCCAAATGGATATTAATACCACTACCGAAGAGCCTATTAGCCTAAAACCTTACCACACCCCACTCAAACACAGAGAGATAGTAGAACGATCCATTAATGATATGCTATCAGCTGGCATCATTGAACGTTCCATATCACCATGGTCGTCACCTATCGTCATAGTTGGGAAGAAGGATGGATCGAATAGATTCTGCTGTGATTATCGCGCTTTGAACAGAATCACGAAGACAATCTCCTACCCACTACCCAGAATTGATGACATTCTCGCGACCCTTGGCAACTCGAGATACTTTACCACCTTAGACGCTAGGTCAGGGTTCTGGTGTATCCCCATGACACCGGAGGCTAAACAGAAGTCCACATTTACTACACACATGGGCAGTTACGCATGGAATGTCATGCCTTTTGGCCTCAAGGGAAGCCCGGCAACTTATATGTCATTGATGGATGAGGTGTTGAAGGAGATGCAACCTTTCGCACTCGCGTATATCGATGACATATTAATTCATACAGCAGGAACCATTGAGGACCATCTTCATAAAGTGGAAGTAGTATTTGACAGGCTCAGGAAACACCAAATCAAACTCAAGTTAAGCAAATGTGAGTTTCTCAAAGAAGAAACAAAATATTTGGGTTTTGTTATAAATGCTGATGGAATACGTCCAGACGAAGATAAGGTTAAGGCTATCAGGGAAATGCCGAGTCCCACTACAGTACGGCAGGTGAGAGGTTTCATTGGGTGCATTGGGTACTACAGACGCCACATAATTAACTTCTCCCGTGCGGCTACGCCCCTGATAGAACTGACAAAAAAGTATGCTCGATTTAAATGGACTCCCGAATGCCAAAAATCATTCGAATACCTGAAGGATGCATTGGCTACAATCCCCTTACTTGCTCACCCAGACACATCCAAACCCATGGTATTATATACCGACGCCTCGAACAACGCCATTGGTGCATGTTTGGTCCAACCCATCACATTAAACGAAAAACCAATTTGGCCTGAAATCCCCAATGAGAAACCTATCGCGTTTCTTTTGCATGCTCTATCTAAGTCCCAAAAGAGATGGTCGACGATAGAGAAGGAAGCATACACAATCCATTATGCAATACAGAAATTTGATTTTTATGTACGAGGAACCAGGCTCATAATCAGGACGGATCATCAACCCCTAGTAAATTGGCTCTCTAAGACACATGAACAACCTAAGAAACTGCAGACATGGTCCATTAACCTCCAATCCTACGATACCATCATAGAGTTCATCCCCGGAAGAATAAACACATGTGCAGATCTGTTATCTAGGATTCCATATGAGGAGAGTAAAACGCAGAACACTACAGTGAAAGAAGAACCATCCACATCAACGGAAATTGATGATAATACAAAACAAATTAATGTTGTTACCTCCAACCAACATGACATATCTGAAAACGCACAGAGGTCTGAATCACAATCAAACCCAGACAGTGATCCAGATGGTTTCCACATGGCAAATGAGCAGAAGAAAGATCCAGACATAACAAAACTCATGAAACAAGCTCAAGAAAACCCAAACAGATTTCCAACGCTTACGATCCAAGACGAAGTATTGTACCATATTGACCCCAAACAAGACGGACAGCTACAGAAATACATACCGAAACACCTAGTACCGTTGGTTTTGTCTCAATTTCATGACAACAATGGTCACGTTGGGAGAGACAAGACATTAGATATCATTAGACGACGATATTATTGGACTTCACTATACAGAGATGTCATTGAATATGTTCACACATGCAGAATCTGTAAAATGCGAAATATGAAACCATCAAGAGCACCACTCCAAGCAATGCAAGCAGAACATTTCCCAATGGCGACAGTCAGCATAGATATATCGGGACCATATCCCATCACACAGTCAGGGAACCGATATATCTTGCACATAGTAGACCAGTATTCAGTTTTGCCGGAATGTTACCCTCTCAAAAACATCACATCTGAAACAGTTACAGAATATTTTATCCAAGAATTCCTACCAAGACATGGCTGTCCGAGACGCATCATATCTGATAACGGCAAACAGTTCGTTGGGAATCCCTTCAAAGCAATGCTCCAGAGGTTCAACATTACCCATACTACCACGAGTTATTATCACCCTCAGTCGAATGGCAGAAATGAACGCCTACACTCAACCATGCATGATGTTCTCGCGAAGTATATCAGTGGAAATACACAGTATTGGGATATTTACATCAACCAAGCATTGGAGGCCATTAGAGTGAATATAAACGACACTACTGGTATGTCGCCATTTTATATGCTCTATGGAAGAGAACCCTCTTTTCCCCTGGATAATATGTTACAACCCCAACGTAAATATGTAGGTGAAGACCCCATAGAAGTGATTTTAAGAGAGAAATTCAAAGTTCACCAAATAGCACATAAGAATACAGCGAAAGCATTTGTAAAGAAACAGAAACAACACGACAAGAATGTCAAGCTTGAAAGCTTTAACGTAGGAGACAGAGTGTACTACCGAAAGAATGTCCGTGATAACAAACTTGATGCCAGCTGGCTGGACGGCTTCAAAATTCTAGATAAGACAACCCCGACTAATTACAAAATCTGGAACGAAGAAAGAAATATCTTTACCAAGGCCCATGTCACGCAAATAAAAAAAGATGATCATTATACCACCTACAGAGACCACAAATAGGCCAATAAGAAAAGCTACATTATATTATCAACCATCCAGCACCACGTCAGAGTCTAGCACAGACAACGATGTTTCAGAAGCACAACAGCACACCTCTAAAAACGACCAATTTCGTGAAGCAGTCAACAGAATGAGACAATATAGAAGCACAACCGACATACGAAGACGACATTCCCCCCGCTGAGTTACGCGAAAGACTAGAATATCGAAATACCAGGTTACAGGCCGAGCAAGTTAATCCAGAACACCCTGGCACTAGGATAAATTCCTGCCCGCCTATTGCACAACAAATATACTATAGAAATGAACAACCTTCAACAAGCAACTACCACTCTGATGAACAGTGGGATAGTGAAGAAGAAACGCCCCTGGATAATGAAACTCGACACACAGCACCAGCCAATGAAGAAAACGCACACAACGCTACATGCACACTTGAGGAAGATATTATTCTTCCACCACCTCCATTGAGACACGAATCTGACCTAGATACAGCAGATCCCGAGAGTGACCACGAAAGCATGAACAGTCCAGACAACACTGAATCTCGCACAGCAAACAAGCGCCCATATTCTGGAAAAACAGATGACTCACCAACGTCAACAAAGTTTGTGAGGTTACCTCAAGAGCACATACGAGTACGTATGAAATTGCGAAGAAAACGCAGACAGCCACACAAAACGCAGCATGAGGTGCACCATTTCAATACTACTTCATCCTTACCCTCGACAACTGCAGCCACCACCCACTCGACGGTGCGAAATGCGCCATCCTCTTGTGAACAACGATTGACAAAAGCTACCTTGAGGGACATCGCCAAGTTCCTCATGTCAACATTCGTAAACGTCCAGTTCAACGATTATTAGTTTATTGGAGAATCAATCTTCTCTAATAACAAAAAGGTACTCACCCAGCTATAGTACCCAACGAGTACTTTCTCTACAAATAGTACTACCCCTCGTTCCCCATCATCTAAAGTCACTAGTGTCCATTTTTTTGGGTAGGAAATTTTATTTTTTCAGAAAGATGTCAGCCTCAGTCAAGACCCTGCTGATGATACTGATGATAGTGATAATTATGACATCTGCAACACCCACATATACTAACAAGTTATTATGGCGTGACGCCACTGTGTTTTAATGTTATATAATTATTTCACATTCTTCGCCAACATGGACTGTCAAAGGGACTACATCTTTTACACCGCTACGTCAAAAAATTGAAGAACTTTTGCAAACATTCTATAACACTATATTATCCCGGTTAAACAGAACTTTAAATTATCACAGTTCTCTAGTTATACAAAAATTTTTTTTTACAAGTGTTAGGTACGAAATCTTTATGATTAGAAGAGTACCCACTGTACAAATTACACCACTTTTGCCTTTGAAAATCTTTATAAATGACATGCTTTACAACGGTTATTTTTTTTTTGTTCTTTTTCCATTCTTGATGAATTTAGTGACAAAAGCAAACATACTATACGCACACACATATTTTTCCTTTGTGACACATGAGAATTTTTTTTAAAATGTGTTAACTCATAGTTTTCCTTTTGTGTTATGGAAAGACCGTTTTATAATGTTCAATCGCATCGAGAATGTATTTTGGCTATTTTTCTTAATGATGCTGTTTACCTCAATGATCGTATATGGCTTCTCACATTATTCAAGCCAACGACCATTTCTCACATATATACGACGAATCAGACGTCAAATTTATTATTCCCTACACATCCAAACGCCTTTTCATTTCCTGTCACCTTCTCCGACATGCTTCATCACAGACGGACCGTTTCTAAATCGACGCACTATTCCGAGCATCCCCCACTTCAAAAGGAATTTACCTATGTTGACGTGTCTATCAAATTCTATAAATACTTCTTCGTAGTCTGGGAAACCCCTTCACCCTTCTCGCATTCCTTAATTCAGTGAGACACTAGAGTGTCAGGACTATTGATTTTGCCTAGCATAATTGGTGTTTTAAATTTTAAGCGGTTTTGTGTATAAATACCATGTGTACAAGAAGATGAAATGTCCACAGCGGACATCGGTAAAAGATAATGAGGACATTGTTCCCCCCCCCCCCCGGACACAGCTAACGCCCCTAAGACCCTCGAGTACATTCCCATGACTGACATTCGTTCCCCTCTGTTGAGGATTGTTTCGAGGTTTGCAAGCATGTGAATGTCTGCAGCATTTGCATGGTTGCACCACAACCACCTCAGCTGAATGAGTACTGGAAAATCGCGCACAATCCTCAATACCCTCCCACTGTGATAAACCATACTCCGTCATTTATCCCAATATACACCCCCCTCCCCCTTCCCCTCCACTAAATAACTGAGACATATATATTTTTTCACCTAAATTTGACTTGGTGATATGCAAGTATTTTGCAAGTTGGGTAAAACTTATATGCTAATCAACACAGTTCGCGGATTGGCGAAATACTACATTGTTACATGCAAACCATGACGATTTCATGGGAAATCGCTAACATGATAACGGATATGTTCACATGTTGATAAACCTCGAACTGAGAAATAAACATCACATATAGATATACCTGTATTTTTCTGACCATTTGTCACGTTGTAAGCGGAACGCTACAGTATATTTTCTTGACAATTTGTTGTCCATTATACCTTGTATTGAGAAATAAACATCACATATTGGTGTACCTGTATTTTTCTGACCATTTGTCACGTTGTAAGCGGAACGCTACAGTATATTTTCTTGACAAATTGTTGTCCATTATTATGAACTTGCATTTGTATGCGGATTTTATATTTGATGACGAACCTATAAACAGTTTGGTACTTGGTTCAGGGTAACTGAGATAGTTCATACTCCAACACCCGATAGTTATTTGGATCGGTATAGTTGTCCTCCCTCATAGTAACGACTATTACATAAGTTGGAGATTAGAGACATTTTTAAATAAATACTTTGTAACTCCATGTAACCAGATTAATAATGCTATATTTATATTTTACGACCAACACATAGACAGTTCACCAAACTTGTCCAGATTTTTGGTGTTTAAGACCCATATACATCCTGGTAAATCACTGACCGCAGTGGCAGGATTGGGGTCGCCTGTATCATATGATTGTATTATATTTACCACGTTCTATATTGACAGTTACGAGAGCGTACAGCTCCAGTTCATATTTTTTATAATAAATTTATAGATTAACATTGCCATGTATGTTTATTCCCATATATATATATATATATATATATATATATATATATATATATATATATATATATATATACGAGCTCGTATATTACATTTTTTTGCGTCCCAAGGTCTGATGTTTGACCATTAGTTCTATGCTGTTAGGCTGATGTTCGTTGCAGCTACTACATTTTAAGATTGTTAATACTAAATGAATATTAGTCAATTCTGTTAAATATTGCTAAAGTATTTTTTTGTTTTGTTTTTATTTGTGTTATTTGCACAACCCATGAAAATCGTATGCGATTATTTTTTTTGTTTTAATTTTCAAATTTTTTAAATTTTATTTAAATGTTATCATTAAGTATGTTATCATTATGGTGATGACTAACGCACAGCGTTGTTCATATTGATATTGTTAAGAAGTAGTATACATCAATACTGTTCAATGGCGAAGTGTATCAACAAATTTTATGTATCCCCCGTTTTACGCATTATAAATATACTGGGATCCCTCGTTTTACGAACAAAATATTTATCATTTTTTTAAATTTTTATTTATTTATTTTTTATTTTTTATTTTTTTATCTCTGAGAGACTCTACCAATAGGTTAGACCTAGTCGTTTATAACAGTCACTAGCATGAGGTACTTAGTTGATAGTACGCAAATGTCTCCCTCTGGGATACATTTGTGTGGCCAGGGTCGTATGTGACCGCTTGACCTTTCACGCTAGCTTTGTCCCTCCTACTTCACGATAAGCATTTATATGTGCTAGAAAATGCTACAGGTAATAATGACAGACCTTAAAAGCAAATAAGACATTTTTACACAAAACGCAGTGTTCATTCAGATTTCAGTTGGCAGTTACTGCTCTGACAGGGTAAACGTAGGTCAGTCCCAGATAATAATGAATGGGTTTTATAAGCGCGAAAGTGGGAAATGAATGTTTGTGTGATCTGGTTTTTTTTATCCTATTGTTAAGTTGGAAAAGATCACACATGTGAAAATAAAGTCGAAATAACAGATTGTCGTGTGCAAAAAGGTCGAAAAGCTGAGGAACGGAGTGCAAATGTTAATTATTGTGTCGTGTGAAAAAAAGGACGGGTCGTGTGAAAAAAGGCGGGGAAAAAAAGAAGAAATAGTATAAATAGAAGAGTTGTGGGCGATAGGTAGCGATTTCAGGACTTATGATTCTGGAATCTGGAGATACCATGATTTTAGACTAGAGAATTTTTACTGATAGCGTTAGGAGAACTTCGTCTTTGAGGATACCAAGACAAGTTTTTGAGTAAACAAATCAGTAAATTATTTCATGTGGATATACACATATATTTCTATTTGGATGTACATATATTATTCGTTGGATTACATATTTTTTTCAAATCGGATAACCAATCATCATTGTGAAATTTACAGTGTTTGTCTAATTACATCAATAAACTCTAATTGAATTTTTCTACATTGCTGTTTGTGGAACTTTACAAAAATTTCTTGTGGATATACGTTGTTGTGCTGAAACTGTTTTGCTTATCACCAAACTCAAAGGGAAGAACATTCCTGGGTTGAAAAAAATAACAAAAGGTCAAGTATTACGATCTCTGGCGGAACGCCAGTTAGCACTTGAACCACCACAACATATGAAGGATTAACGCTGGCTACATAAAATTAATATAACTACTAGTGCCGCATTCAACTGACGCGGGCACACTCCTAATAGCGCTAGCTCTGACATTGGTCATGTCAATCTTACGTTGGATAGGCTAATTCTACCCTTTACACGTGGGCAGCGGCATCTAGCTATAGGTTCTTTTATTCTACCTTCCTTTTCGAGAACGACGAGTGTGCCGCCCTCGTCTCGTCCAGCGAACCCCAGTCGCTCGTAGAACCGCCAGCTTTGCGGCAAATTATGTCCTGTTCTTGTATCTTGAGTCGTCCGGGAAATATCTCTCGTAGGTCTTACGCCTGAATTTGTTTCATCTAGTACACGTGCAAAAGTAACCTGCAGACTCTAGCTTGCTATTTAAGCAAGAGGTTTCTATCACTCAGTACCACTGTCTCAAGAGGGATTCTGCCACTGAACAAAGTGATACTTCTGCGCAGGGCTTATAACAGTTGTTAGTGAAGGAATTCATTCTTTATTCGGTAAGCTCATTTACTTGTTTAATTCCTTGGGGTTTTAACTTAATCTAATAGAAAAGATATCCCGTGTTACTTTAATTCATGTTAAATATATATTCATTCGTTTCTTCCTTAAGGTAAATTTCTTCGTTACCGGGATGCTCTGAATTTTATTAAGTGAGCCACTATATATCACTACTAAGTGTTAGCCAGTCAGGAAGAGTGAGCCGATGTAAAGTTAATTTTTACCAAGTTTTTTTTAACACTTGTTTGTGAGTAGAATATTGTTCTAAAGAGTTTATTTTTGCTATTTGATACATATTGAGTTTACGGTCAACACTATGTGGGAATATCAGTCAGCGTGGTAACTTAACAGCGTGGGCGCTTTTTACTACAGTGTTGAGACCAGGTGTGTGTGTGTGTGTGCAAATGTGTTCGCTGTGGGTCGCATTCAGCCTTGCACGAGCAGACACGCTGGCCAAGCGAACATGTGGCTGGATTTACATGTGTGAACTGTTAGGCTAACTAAATCAACGAGAGAAAGTGAGAGAAGGGTTTGTTTTGATTTGGAGAGAGAGAGAGAGAGATAGATAGAGAGAGAGAGAGAGAGAGAGAGAGAGAGAGAAAGAAAGAGAGAGGGTGAATGAGAGTTGGAAGTTGTTTTGTAAGCAACGGGAGGATTGCTGTTACCTCGATTAACGAGATTTTTGAAATACTGTATATTTTCAGAGCCTTGGTCAGCATTTGTTTAGTGCTTCATTGTGTGATTTGCTACTGTTAGGGGATTACAATTTCAAATAATAAACATCACCAGTGTCGAGAAATGACGTCTGTTTCACATCACGAATTCTAATACTCTGAATATACGGAGCGCCATACTTTGTAAAAACATATGATACACCGACCAATGAAAACGCTTTCTTGGTCCTGTGTTTACAACTGCTGGGAAAATAAAAATGGCAAGACCCTATTTGTGTAACATGATTAACTTCGGAATTTCACTGATCGATGCAAAAGGAGGCTACACACCATACTAACGGGAAAGCCCGTACGCCAAAACACTCTCGTGGCCCAGATGCAACACAACTGTCAATTGATTGGGTGAACCCTAAGGTATTCTCGTGTGCAATTTAAACAATTAACTCATTAAATTAAAAAAGTTATTGAATGTCAAAATTATGGCTATGTTTGTGCCTTCAGTAGCTATTCGTTTCTTTTTTTTTTTTTTTTTGAACAGTATAATTTTCGGACCGGATCCAAATGCAATGGTCTCAGATAATCCGGGAATAGCCGTGGTAGAGATACAGACCTGGAACAGGTCGTCTATTCTTCGTTCTCTTTGTCCATCTCTCTCTCTAAGTGTTGTTCCACATTTTCTGTCAGGGATTCCTTATTCACGTCACGAGCATAAACATTTATGAAGAGAAATTTCTTGGAGAGTTATTAAATTGTTTACTGTTACCAAACATTATCTACATTGTCTAGGAGACTATCAATTATCTGTCTTTCCATCACCACAAATAGTGAGCGAATCAACTAAAAATATTTTTACTCGCCATAATACCTCCACAATATATACATACATACATATACAGGTATATATATATATTTACAGTGTCAGATTGACAGACAATTATGACGCAGATATAAATGTAGTTTTTTACAATAACATAGCCTGGAAGAATCAAAACCGACCATACGTGGCGGTTGATGGGGAGAGATGGTATGTTTCAAAGCTTTATTGATGGCGCGTTCGCCGGATGTAAAACGCATGTACAAGTTCAACATGGTATGTAAGCACTCAATGGAAATTTGTATTAGTACATTAAAAGATATATATATAGCTTTATACAAGAATGAGCTAAAGCCTTCGCTTGTTTTACAAATTACATTTGCTTAAAAGACAAGCCGATCACAATGTAAAATTATTCAAATATAAATTATTTAAGTAAAGCATAAACAATGGTCCTGGTTTGGCATTACAAATTTATATTAGTAATTGGAAAAAATGTGGTTTGCAATAAATACATGCCCTAAATATTAACTTCTTGTTTGTGTGCAGTTTCTCTCCCGTTACCACAAAAAAATACAGCAGTAAGTTCCCCTTTAAATGAAGCGTGCTCACACATTCACTGCATAAACAACACGTAAAGTTATTTCCTCCCCCCACCAACCCCCCATTATAGAGCAGTGCTCAGAATGGCAGAGACAGATGTACATTACGGTGGTGCACTACAGTGAAAACTAACTTTTGTTCTAATAACATATTCAAGCTTTTTATGTGCTCAATAGACACAGTGTATGTCCATGAACCAAATTCTACAGTTTATTTTGTTAAAAAACATGTGGTTACCATGGTAACCAAAAAAAGCATCCGCCATATTGGATTTTCACCAATTTTCTTGACCAAACTTTATCAAATTTCACACACATGTTGTGACTGACAATTAAAACAATTTGTCACATGTTTTTTTTATACGTTTAAAATTATATTTTTAATGATGTTTTTTTTTAAAAATACACTTTATTTGTATGAAACAAAAATATTAAAAAATATACCAAAGCAAGTTACCAAAATATCAAAAAACGCATGTGACAATTTAAAGATATATATGTGTACTACATGCATGCCAAATTTCAGACTGATCTATTAGATAGTTTGTAAACAATAACATATTTTGTTAATAAAATTTTAGTTTTGAGAAAAATGCATTTTAGTCACCGAGTGCCTTGTCTTGTCCAATATACTCCATTCTGGGAGGAGGGGGGGAGCATGTGCTTAAAATTGTCCAGCACTATATGCTGCACCTCCTTCGGCTTCCTGCAGCTCCTCCTCTTGCCTTTATCTTGCCTAATTTTTCTTCGTTTCTTCTACATGGTAACCAAAAAAAAAAACAACCGCCAGATTGGGTTTTTCACCAAATTTCAAGAGCAAAAATCTTATGTTTCCCACTGACCAAACTTTATCAATATGCACACACATGTTGTGACCGACAATTAAAACAACTTACCACAAGCATTTTTTGATAAATTTAAAATTATATTTTTAATGATTTAAAAACAAAATACACTTTATTTGTATGAAAAAAAATTAAGAAAAATATATGTTAAAAAATATATCAAAGCAAATTACCAAAATAATAAAAATGTAGATGTGTTACTTTAAAAATATAGAAGTGTACTACATGCATGCCAAATTTGAGACTACTCTGTTAGATAGTTTGTTAGTAATAAATTTTTTTTTTAATAAAATGTTAGTTTTAAGAAAAATGCATTTTACTAACCGAGTGCCTTGTCTTGTCCAATATACTCCATTCTGGGGGGCTGAATGTGTTTAAAATCCTCCAGGACTATATGCTGCACCTCCTTCTGCTTCCTGCAGCTCCTCCCCTCGCCTTTGTCTTGCCTCTTGCCTATTTTTTCTTCTTTTTACAAGTTTGTCAGCCTCATGTTTCTGGCTCTTGGCCAGACGTTTCCTCAATCGCACCTGTCCAAGGCGTATTGAGTTTTTTCCAGATGCTTGACCATACAGCTTTTTTATTTCTGCACTGGCTGATGGACCAAAGTTGAACTCTCCAACGGCCACAAGAACACTGAATTTGGCTTTTTTTACTGACACAAATTTCCGCTTGCTGCAACGACTCCATATAACATTGTGTAGGCTTTCATTTGCATTTTGTGTTGCACCTAGCTCACACCGCTTGAGCAGATGCTGATCAGTAAGACGATCATAAATAGGAGCTAAGTGCTTATGGAGCAGGTTGTAGTCTAGCGGAGTGTGAACCTTGGTCTCGTGTGGTCCGGCAGCTTCTCCTTTGGCGATGGAAGCCTGATAGAAACATCAGGAGTCTTTGCCTGGCGGACATAAATTATGTTGGGGGTTGTCGTTTGTCGAATACCCATGGTAGAGAGAAGCCATGTGGCTTGTTTCATCTCTGGGGCTGTACTATGCTTGCGGATGGCACTGGTGTAGTAAATACACAATTTTCGTACGGCATTTTGGGTTGGATGACCACGGCCATATTCCCCAATGGTGACTTTTTGTTTCCTGCAGTCAGTAATCAGTGTCCTCAGTGAAGTGCCTAATCACTTTGCAACATGGTTGACGCACTCTTCTTTGGTTATGTCAACTTCTGGTCCATACGGTTTGATGTCGCAGAGTCTGTTGTAGGCCTTGGAATCGCCATCTGATATCAAAAACAGGGTAGCGTAGCTTGTGATTTGCCACTGAACGAAGAAAGAGAACTTCACAGGCTTTTACCTCCGTCATTCCGGCTGACCCTTCGTAATTACGGCAGCAGTTCTTCTGATGCTATGCTTTCCATTTCTAAAATTTGTCAGGCAGATTTTTCAGTTGCCACTGTCCAGTATTCTCACAGGTGTGACAGAAGGAAGACATAACGTGCGTATCGATGACCATGCCAGTCAAGATGTCGATAACACTGCCAACACCTATCAGTGACTTATGACCTCTAGTTAGCCATGTTGCATCAAAGCTGACAGCGATGTCAATGACTTCTTTTTTATTAATGGTACGATGCTGACTCTTAGCGTGCTCAGCTCGGACGATGCTGACGGAACGTTGAAATACTGTAGAGTGCATGGTATCCAAATGATCAAAAATTTGATCTGCATATTTATGAAATGTTTTTTGGTGCAGGCCAGGGAGGTCTAGGTTCTCACAGAAGAGATTGAACGTAGATGGGCCCATTTCAGACATGAGGGCAGCAAGAACAAAAGATTTCTTGATTGCATGTCCACGATGGCCGCGGCCTTCTGGTTTCCTCTCGGATGTGTACGTTCTAGAAATTGCTTTTTCACATGTGTGACACAAAACTTCCAGGAAGAGAGAGAAACCCTTAGACTTGGTGTTGTCAGTTCTGGTTTGCAATGTGCTTTGCTTACACACATTGCAACACACATTTTTAAGAAGGTTGTTGAAGAAAGAAATGTCCACAATGGTTTTGTACGTAGGTTTAGGCTGGGCGCAGACAGTATTATGAGATGCAACATTCTTGCTCGTGCTCAAGTTAATTTTTATATCAGATCGACTTGGGCCAGTGGTAAACGGCACTACTGGATCAGCAATTTGGACTATAGGCCTATCGGATACTGGTATGCAGAAATTCAATGTTGAGACTACATCAGTTTGTTTATTATTCACCGCTGATTCTGTCTTACCAAATCCATTGCTAGAAATTACATACTGTCGACGCGACCTGGCAGCAGATATTTGCTTTGATCTCTGACCTATTCTTCCCATTTTGAAGTAATAGAACACAATTCACTGAAATTTAAACAAGAGAAAAATAGCGAACACCAAGTTACACGCAACGAACAATTATTTTGTGTACGGGCGGAAATAGCTGTTGTTATCTTCCACATTTGCGCACGCAGACAAAATGTTGTTATGACCAATCAAAACAGGTGTTTACGTTTGCATCTTCAATGGATCGGGAATGAGGGCATGAGGTCACCACGTGACCACTCCTTATAAGGAAGTTAGCGTAAAATAAGGGAAATTTTCAAACACACTTTACCCAGAGCTATGAGAAAAAATAGTTTCGAATTTGCTTTATTACGGCAGACAACCGCACGAATATAGACTTGACTAATTGCTGTATCTCTTATTTAACATCCCAGGCGTTGCGCCCCATGTTCCACTATAGGAAGTTATCTGACTAGCTGCAACACAGTAACTTTAGACGCAGTGATTCTAGGATGTTCCTGGATGCTGAAAGCACCACGTTTTGTCCGATGTATGGACGAAACTGGAGACTTTGGACCCGTACTTGACATGTATCAGTTGTAAGTGGTTTAATGTAAAGATATTGAACACAAGTAATGACAAACCTTTTTTTTTATTTTTAAAGTTAGTGGTAGTCTTCTCCAGTCATAACAGAATATGGATATTATGGGCCATTGAGGGAGTAGGGGTCGTTAGTGTATAAAGCCACGTATTAAAAGCCGGCGGGTCAAAATTTTGTGACGAAGTATGACAATAAAGGAAGGGCTGTTCGTGACCTCAAACAAACTAATACGAGAAAAGATATCAGAGCACAATAGATGTCGGAACCCCCGTCTTCATAGTCTATTTTTATCCGCAATAGCTAACAACTCCTTCGTAGACGACTTATATTAATGTTATAATTTCAGTGTTTAAACCCTTGAAGTTTTGTGGACTTCCTCTTTAAGTTAAAAATTATTTTATGACACGATAACATAAGTAAGAATTGAATCTATTGATGTGTTTACTTTATATTTAGTTTACTTTATATTGTTTGAATTAGATTAATCAAAAATGAGCCTAATTTATAATAAATTCAGCAACATTTTTACCAGCAAAGTAATATTTGTAAAATCTAGAAAAGATTGTTATTTTCTCTGAACTAGTTAACTAATTTACATTCGATTACATTCGTTGTGTCAGTATTCCAGACTCCTGGGGAAAAGGGGTTATGAGATTTGTGAAGTTGCATAAGAGACGGGTCTGGGATTTTGTGACGAAATGTGAAGCAGAAAGCGAGGGGGGGGGGGGGAAGGGGGGTTACAAGTGGCAAACCTTGCGTGACTTCAAATGTGGACGAATACATCCTCCTGAACGGTTTTTTAACCTAATGTTCCTTTTGTTGCTAAAGGCACTGGACATGAATATTTCATCATTGGAGAACGAAGATGCCGATCGCACTAAGTGGAGATGATCCTTACGGTGGCACCTCAGATTGGGTGAAAGAAGCTCTAACAACAAAAAGGTAAAGGGTAAAGGATCCCGTTACACGCCTCTTGAGGCATATTGGGAATATGATGTTAGGCCCATATTTTCTTGACCATCAGCACACACAGGGTGATGTGCTCAGCATCATGCCGGCCGCCTTAACCTTCATAGAGTTGCTCTGGTACCCAATTAACGAGGCTGGGTCGATATCGGAGCCGTTTGGGGTCAAAATAATCCCACCTCAATTGGGGATCGAATCGTGGACCACCGAGCTAGGAAGCCAGTGCACTAACCACTTCTTACAACAATCAGAAGAGAGAAAAAAACCGGACAATTTTACCCGGCAAATTCTCTTATTTCTCTTTATAAAGGATGGAGCTGTCGTGAAGTCTGATTCACAACACGTCATTCGTAACACAACGGCACGCCATACTTTATAACAGTGTATGATAGACGGACCAATGAAACGGCGTCCTTATTCGTTTTTTTACAATAGTATTAGGTATTCAACACGCCTATGAAAAGATGGACGTATGAAATAAAAAGACAATTATCTAGAAAGATAAAGAATTATCCACGGCTTACTTTAAGCCTAAGATGAAGGAAATCGGTCCCAGACATAAGGAAGATATTTAAATTCCTAGTGTTTCATACATGCACATCTAGACAAAAGTGGGCAGGTATTTGAGTATGCAACACACTTCAGCATAACTGCTTTCCATGTCGTCCGTCCATGACCTATATAAAGCATTGCTCTCGTTCTGAAGGGGGCCATAATATTTTCAAACTACAGTAAGAGTCTGTCAGTGAGACTTCCTTTGCCTTCTGCATCTTAGAGCAGACTGTATGACCATTAACAGCTCAACTGTATGTACTTGAGGGTTACATCCTGTAATTAACGTACACCTTAAAGAGCCAGCCCAAACTGAAGGAACTAGTGGTGCGAGCGCCTTTTAAATCTAGAGGGACAGCCTCCCCCCCCTCCCCCCAGTACCTACTGCTTGGAGGAAACACAGTTGATCGTTTCTTTCCAGAACAGAAGTGTGACAGCCTACAAAAACACAATTAAAACAGATAAGTGGCCATACAAGGCTGCTGTCCAGTGTACAACAGCATTACCACAAATAAAGAAACTAAAATATAATGATGACAAGTCAGTGTATCTAGATAGGCAACTTCATAGTCAGTAATTGACTGTAAATTAGTAACTGTGAAGAACTATTATTGATCCTAAAATACAATCATAACCAGATTGAGTTCAGCCAGGAAAGAAGAACTATCCTTATAAATTTAAAGACTGTAGTTAGTTGTGAATAGTTAACAAAGGATGTTATTAATTTTGTTTTACAATCAATTTTGAGTTCTGTGAAAATGTTTCACAAAGAAAAGAAAACGTGTACAAAATAAATTGTAAGTTTTACCAACAGACTTACTTGGATCATTTAAAATCTACACAACACGTTTTACTATAATGTTCTCTTGAGTAGTGAGTGGCGTTAAGCGTAGCATAACACTGAGATTGGTTGAATAAAATCACTTGACGAAATAACAGTTTACTTTCACCTATCTAATTATTAGGTAATAGTTACCTCATTGTTCTGACAACTCTCACCAAGGATGTTGCAGGTGGTGCTGGAAGTTTCTGCTTCAGATGATGATGAATTACTTTAATAATATCTACTAATGTTTTAAAAATGCTTGGCGAGCTCTTTGTTACGTCAATAACTATTTCTAACTACCCGTCAACACTCTGAGTCTTCACTTCTGCAGTCTACGGCCTGATGCAGACGAGCGTTTTCTTGCTGCGCGTATCTCGCACGGTTTTTTGACCAAATCGCAGGGTAGTGCAGACGAGTGTATTTTTGCTGTGACCTCGTGCCTAAAAATAGATTTCTAGACTGGCACTTCCGCAGTTCAGATCTGAATTTCGTGGAATTAGCATGTCTGTCGTTGCTTGTAGTATGAGCACGCAGGACAAAAACGACAAAAAAGACGATTCTGGGTATAAGTTAGTTGCTTATCCTTTACAGGACGTGGCAATCAACCCCAGCTTTTATTGGCTGTTTGTGATTTTTCTAGGCAATTTTTTCATTCAGTAGTTTGCCATTGCTTTCTGAACGGTACGGCGCTTATACCATTGTTAAAAATCCACACAAAGCGATCTGCTACAAAACCGCCTGCAGCAGGTTTCGAACCTGGTATATCTGGATTATGAAACTGCGTTCATATCCATTAGGCCACAGACGCCGACATATATATATATATATTTATATATTTATATATATTTATATATTTATATATTTATATATTTATATACCCTATATAAATAATAAATCTTGAGCATTGTTTTAGGTAAAATACATTTACTTAACGTGTCATTGCAACAAAAACAAAACATAAAAAAGAGAAGACGAAGAACAAGATAATGGAGAAGAGGGACAAGAAAAAGGGGAAACAGAGGAAGATAAAAGAGGAAGATGAAGAACGAAGAAGAGAAAGAGAAAACGAAAAAGAAAGAGGAGAAGAAGGAAGAGCAGAAGAAGAATATGACGAAGTCGAAGAAAAAAGAATGAGAAGAAAAAGAAGAAAATGAGAAAGAAGAAGAAAGGAAAAAGAAGGTGAAATAGAAGAAGAAGCAGACGGAGGAGAAGAAAAAGGAGTGAAAAAGAAGAAGGAGTGGGAGAAGGAGGGGTAGGAAAAGGAAAAGAAAAATAGGATGAAAAGAAGGAAGAGGATAAAGAGAAGAAGGTTAGGGAGAAAAAAGAAAACTGAATAAGAAAGAGGAGAAATATCAGAGAGAAGAAGAAAAAGAAGAAAAAATATAGAAGAAGGATGAGGAATAGCAGAAGAAGTACTTACTTACTTACTTAGTCGTTCCCCTTCTACCGTGAGGTGTAGAGGTTTGGAAGAGAGAGCGCCTGACTATCCTATCGGCTGTCTTCCTCCTGGCCTGGTTCCATTCTAGTCCTCGATCCTTCAAAGATTGTCTAGTGTTGTCCTCCCAGCGGACTCTGGGTCGTCCTCGGGGTCTGGATCCTTGGCTCTTTGTTTCCCATGCTTGTCGTGGTATCCGATCTTCTCCCATTCTGCAGACATGGCCAAACCATCTTAATTAGGACTGTTCTACTTGGGTCTGCATGGGGTAGGATTTAAGGCCTTGACGTATCGTCTGGTTGCGTACCATGTCTCTTCTTGTTACTTCAACCACCTTCCTCAGATACCTCATTTCTGAGGTTTGGATCTGGCTTTTGTGGGTTGTAGTCATTGCCCATGACTCGCATCCGTATGTCAAGACTGGGACATAGGTGGAGCGGTATACAGCCATCTTCGTTTTCTTACCAACCTCTCTCTTGCTGAGGAATCCTCGATTTATGGCCTGAAAAAGTCTCCCAGCTGCTGCTTTTCGAGTAGCCAACTCTTCTTTGATGTCTCCCTTTCGGTCTATAATAGCTCCGAGGTATTTAAAGTGGTCGACCTGCTCCAGGACCTGTTCTCCCAGCTTAATCTGATGTTTTCTTTCTTCTCGTGATATCACCATGGATTTTGTTTTAGAGCTGCTTATGACCATCCCTCTCTTCTCCAGCTCTTCCTTCCAGACTTGCAGGTTGGATTGGAGATGTGCCTCTGATTTAGCAATCAGGGCAACATCATTAGCAAATGCCAGCTCCGAAATATAGACCTGTCTCATCTTCCAGTACCCCACTGAATACTTTCTTGTTCTCTCCTTACATGCCTTGATGACATCGTCCATAAGGAGTATGAAGAGGTAAGAGGTAAGGTGATAGGATAGCAGAAGAAGTAATAGATGAAAATGAAAAAGAACAAAAAAGCGGAATAGAAGAATAAGTTGGAATAAGGAGAGAGAGAAGTATAACAGAAGTAGAAGGACAAATACGAGAAAGAGGAGAAGAAGATGATGAAGAAGAAGGAGAAGAAGTAGATAAAGAAGGAGGAAAAGAAGAGGAAGGAGAAGAAGAAGAAGAAGAAGAAGAAGAAGAAGAAGAAGAAGAAGAAGGAGAAGAAGAAGATGATGCACAAGAAGAAGAAGACCAATGAAGAAGAGGTGAGGAGCAGAAGAAGAAGAAAAAGAAGGAGAAGACGAATGGAACCAAACGGAACCCCATCACACAATTAAATGTTAAAAATTCGAGCACCACTAATGTTACTGCGTAATCACGATCCGCCTAAAGTAAGTAACGGATTCAAAATAATTTATTTTAATGCAAATGTTCTTGATAAATCCAAATTCAGAATAGAAATGCCACGACAGTGTACAACGCAAGTTCGTCGCTAACATTCTTGGTCACGTGATAAAGTTCAAGGTTAGCCAAAAACGCCGGCAATACGCGAAGAAAATGGAACCAGTTGCGTTATTTTCTACGCAGCGGGAAAAACCTCGCTCGTCTGTCTGCTTCCTCTAAATCCCTACTGTTTCATTTTCCACGCGCGAGATACGCGCAGCAAGAAAACGCTCGACTGCACCCAGCCTAATTCTACATGGTTGTCTCCGCGATCTCTTTGAAGCAATAGTATGTATATCCTTTCATTTTGTACCTGGCACCTGTTCTTCTGCTTTTCTATGGGAAATAGTCGGTAGGTCATGATTTAGTAAACCTGATAAAAGAGTAAAATGCTAATATCAGCACGTATTTTGTATTTTCTAACGTCCTAACCGTATCAGTGCAAGTGTTCTCGTGGATAAATGTTCAATGTTTATAGTTACATTGTTACGTGTTTGTCGTAGATTTTGGATAGGAGTATTTAAGACTTGGGTTGGTCCCTTCTGAATAGAGTGGAATGAGTGAGAGTCACAGTGTGAGTTA
Organism: Oreohelix idahoensis; assembly: GCA_024509875.1. Lineage (NCBI taxonomy): Eukaryota > Metazoa > Mollusca > Gastropoda > Stylommatophora > Oreohelicidae > Oreohelix > Oreohelix idahoensis. The sequence goes on along the minus strand of JAMPIV010003360.1, from coordinate 81,703 downwards.
GAAAAATGAAATAGATTCCACGAGTGGTGAGATGATAGACTGTGGTATAGAGGCTGTCGCTGAAAGCGAAAAAGAATTTTTCACTCTCTCACCTATCCTCTACGACGGATTTACAGAGTCCGACAGTCTACACCACATATATATTACATATATTTCTATCTACTCACGGGCACGCACATACACGTGACGACAGTTAAACACACAGACTTGGAAAAATCTATAACAATGATTATATAAATATTTAGAAACGAGCTGACCAGCACACTGATTTAATTTATGGGTAAGTTTATTTATCATTTATTAAACTTACGACACAACATATAAATTTTACATCAAAAGAAAACATATACAAATAGTCATAAAAATCAAGAAAATGCTACAAGGATGATAGCCCCGTTATGCCCTTAACTCTAGGTTTAGCCCACAGCCCCGTTAGGATGACAGATGATGGCCCAAAGAATTAGAGATGCATATGGTTAGGGTCTAATGTTGTCCCTTTTCTAGAAGGTAAGAACTGACTTATGACAGCAGTATCTATTCTAAAGGAACAATTACATTAAGCAGCAAATCTTTCTTCAGGAAAAATTACAAAAAAAGAATGAATGCATTAAACCAACGAACATCCTTCCGTCACTTTCACTCGGTTCTCTCACCCTTACCTAAAACTTGATGTTGTTCACCGTCTGGCGCAACCTTAGGACACTTCTCTACAGTGAATCTGGATTCTTTGGATAAAGCGAATCCCAGCTCTACAAATACAGGTTTTCTTCCACTGTTTTCGGGGAGCGTTCGCTTCACCAGTTAAACTTTAGATTTACTTTTAATGTCACTTTGATCAGGTTTGATAAGCAAGTTTAAACGGGCACACAGAGTTCCGAAAAAAAACACACGTGGATTCCCTTAAGTTGGAAAAGATGACCAGTGGACAACTGCTCTCAACAGATAGTCTTGGTTCACTATCCACTCTTTCAATAGTGTTGGAAATGTAAATGTTAGTTCTTGCAATTATTCTCGCCGCCAGGCAGCATATACATTTAAATTTGTGGAGCAATATGAACTGGCTCAAAAGCCCAGTATATATTTCTATTCTTTAGGAACCGTTTGTGGGATTTGTATTACTGTCTATCTCTGATGGCATATGCACTGTCAGACGAGTGTTACTTGAAAAAAAAACCCACGTGGTTAAAGATAGGAAATGTCTATGCTTCTCACAAGTATGTCCTTTTTACTAAACGCTGGAAAGTTGGGTACCACCGTTTCACTATATAAAAGAAAGAACACATATCAAATCATTTACATATATGTACTCATTATAACTTACATTTTAAATAGCACGCCTACAGCTTGACTTATATTTAAAACTTCCCGTAAAGTAAGTTATATGAAAATCAAACATCATGAATTAGAAAATACATACATATTTCGTCAACACTCAATGATGTATCTAGCGTTATAAGTTAGTTTTAAAATAGATTCTCTCGTCTGATTATTTAGAAGTTAAATTAAATTTCTTTATTAGCCGACTGAATTTAAGCAAGAAATATAATTTCTGTTTTCCACTGTAACTCGTCACTATAAATAATACAGACTAGATAAATTAAGCACTCTGCACAAAATCTAACTAGTGAGATAAAATCGGCAATTTAACACTTAATCACTTCACAAAATACTAGAAAATAATACATATAATATTAATATACCTCAAACACAGAATTACTAAGAACGTTAAACCACTTCGACCAAACTAAGGCCATCTCTATTTACAGAGATTATTTAGAAATCGAACGAAGGTTGTTCTAGTCTAACTGCAAAGTTACTGAGTGAAATGAAATAGTTTCAAACGTGGGTTAATATTTTAAACCAGACGAAGGATGAACTATTATTTCGTAGAACGAAATGCTCTCCCCTTTCCGGCTTAAACTTTACGTTTCACACCTAACATGTCGTAACTGCCACCACTGACCAAGATGTACGCGTGTCAGTTTCAAATCTCAGACAACCTGTCTCCAATGCAGGGCAGTTTTCACACTACAGCTGACCATGGCCCACAGTGAGCGCCGTGTCAGTTTGGGGATTTTTCAGACAAATGTCTTAATACTGACCAGTGCAGATGTAAAGTATCACACCTCACCGGGACTTATGCCGAGAAGAAGCTCGCGCGCTCGGTGAGAATGTAGACTATTGTCTACGTCCTATGTTTAGCGAACCGACTTATCACGCCTTCTGACGCCCTGCAGCCCTGACATCTACGTAATATCGTCCTAGCGCGATTCTCAGTTTTGAGAAAGAAACAGGTAAAGTTTAAAAATACTGAAGAAAATATTTTTCGCAACCGAGTGATGCGAAAAATACAGGAAAAACAAGTATGGAAAGAATGTAAATGAAAGGATTAGGGTGAGAGAATAGGAAGAAGATGTAGGTAATTTAATGACATAAAGACCTACGTGACAGGACGTCCCCCCTTAAGATATGGAAGCACTCCATGTCTACGTTATGGAATTAAATTTCCTATAACCGTAGCTTCAGGGTGTCTGTCTTCTTCCCTCTCATCTTCCCCCTCCATCTCTCTCCAATTCCTACTCGAGTCTACTCCCCAAAGTTTCCTTCCTCTGGAATGTCTCCCATGCGCGCTTGAAAGAGCGTCGCCGCTTCTGACATTTTTGAAAGATTTCTTGTGATAGCGGTGGAATATCCCTGCCACTATCATCATCTTCGTCAGCTCTGGCGATCGTCAGGAGATGGTCGGAGGTTGGCACTGGTTTTTCCAAGTATCTCTTTAAGAGATTTAAATGGAAAACCTTCTCCTTTCCTTCAATAGAGATCTGGTAGTTAGCCTTAGAAATCTTTTTCAGGACGGTAAACGGCCCTTGCCATCCGATCTTCAGTTGGTTGTTCTCGGTAGGGAGTAACACCAAAACTTTCTCTCCTGCTTCCAGTTCTCTTTCTTTCGCGACTTTCCTGTATCGGTTAGCGTGCTTTGTGCGTGCTCGCTTAAAGTTAGTCGTTGCTAGGTCCCACCCTAGTTTCAACCTTTCCTTTAAAACCGACACATATTTACTTGCTGAGACAACTGTCTCATCCGCCTTCTCGTCTGTCAGAGACTGAAGTAAGGCTTCAAGCGGGCCCTTAATGGGTCTGCCGAATAAAAGTGTAGCTGGCGGAAATCCTGTGGAAGTATGAGGAGATTCTCTGTAGCCAAATAATGCTGCAGGAATACAGAGATCCCAATCTTCAGGTTTCACTTGTGCCAGCTTACTTAGCATCATGTTGAGGTTTCCATTAGCACGTTCCACGAGCCCATTTCCCGCCGGAGTATATGGCTTAGTGTGGATGTGTTGGGTCCTCAAGATCTTAACGATCTCATCCATCAACAGGTTTCGGTATGGGGATCCGTTATCCGTCAACACTTGCTGAGGGAATCCCAACCGAGTGAAAATCTGCACGAGGGCTTCTGCGACATGCTTGGCATCTGCGCATGTTAGCGGGATAGCTTCTGCCCATAAAGTGCATGTATCGACTAAGGTCAGGATGAACCTGTTCCTTCTTTTAGTCCTTTCGAAAGGCCCTAAAATGTCGATCACAACCCGTTCGAATGGTGTTCCCATTATTGGCATTTCACCCAAAGAGACTGGGGGTGCCCGTTGCTTGGGTGGCACACGTTGGCACTGGGCACAGGATTTGACATATCTGATAATATCAGTATTTACTCCTGGCCACCAATAATGAGTGGTTATACGTTGGTTTGTGGCGTTCTGTCCCATATGTCCGCTGAAGGGAAGAGAGTGCCCCATTTCTAGGATTTGGCTTCTGTACTGTTTCGGTACTAGGAGCTGGTTGTAACCTTGGTCAGGCTTGCCCGTTCTCCGATAAAGTACGCCATCCTTAGAAAAAATGTCCCCGTGCTGTTTGGGTTCCTTAGCCATGGGCAGTTTCCTAAAGCAGGGTGCCAAAGTAGGGTCCTTGTATTGCGCTTCTTTAAGTTCCATGGGTAACAAATTAGGCGCAGGCTCCCGTTCCTTCTTGGTTTGCCCTCTTGTAGTTACTGCTGCCACAATCGGCTCTTCCGGTTTCCCAATACACACGTATCTCCCGCCAAGTATGACTGGGTAGATGGGATCATCCATAACAGCCGCTTTGATCACGCCTCTGACAAAGTCAGAGTGTATCTCCACCAATGCGATGGGAAGCGCTGTAGGTGCATCACTCTTACGAACTCCACAAAGTTGGACGGTCTCTGCTGTCTCTTGACCGGGTTTGACCAGGTTTCTGGCAACAATGCAATCATAAGAAAGCCCCGTGTCAAATAAACAAGAAGTTTGAGAACCGTTCAAAGTAACAATACCTCGCGTTGAGGGTCTATCCCCAACAGGTTGGGAATCACTGTCAATAATTCCGCCTTGCGAGACTGTCAATAAGCATCCGATGCGTTTCGGCTCGGTGTGCTCGGTCTGATCATATGTCCCGTGCTCAGGGGTTCTCCCTTTGCCACCTTGTCCTTTCTGGCTACGCTGCCATGTAGGGCGGTCGGGTTGATCAGACTGTTTGGGGTGGTTGGGGTACTTGTTCTTGTAGAACTTGGATTTTTCAGGAGGGGGGTTTTGAGGTCCAGTTTCTCTGTGTTTATTTTGGTTAGAAGCCTGAGAAGATTGCTCTAGGTTATGTTTTCGAAAATGCTCCTCTGTCGGTTTCCGCTTTGTGGCCGGTAGTTCAGCCAGCGCATTATGGTAACGCTCAGACTTTTCCAAAATGTCTTCAAGTTTTTCTGCCCCCTGCTCAGCGAGAAATCTCCGGGTATCTGCAGACAAAGTGTTCTTTATTTGTTCTGTTAAAACAAATTCCTCAAGACCTTCATAGGTAGAGGGGAGCTGCGAGAGCTCAAGGCACTTTGTCAAATATCCCTTTAGACGGGAAGAGAACTGGTGAAAAGTTTCAGAGCTCTCCTTCCTGCTGTTGCGAAACAGTTGCAAAAATTTGCGAGCGTTCATTTCAAAGCGCTCCAGTAACGCTTTCTTCAACACATCATAGTTGTCTTGTTGGCTGCTTTCCAGTTTGGCGTAAACATCATACGCAGAACTTTTCAAAGCCTGGGAAAGCTTCATGTTCCAACGCGACCTCTCTAAACCGTACAGAGTTGCAATTTTCTCAAATTTTTCTAGCCAAGTGTCAATCTTCTCATTTGGACAAGGGAAAGATTCTAGTGGAAAAGACATAGCAGTGAGGTGAAGAGATTGAGTGTTAGAAGGATCAGTTAAGGAAGAATGAGGAGAAGACTCTCCATTGCTGGAGGTAGAGGCAGCACCACGGCTTTGGAACTCTAGAGTCTTAAGCGCCAGCTCATGCTGTCGTCGTTGCTCATTTTCTCTTTCCTCATGCTGTCTCTCCTTCTCTCTTTCCTCATGCTGTCTCTCCTTCTCTCTTTCCTCTCTCTCCTTCTCCTCTTTCTCATGCTGTCTCTCCTTCTCTCTTTCTCTCTCCCTACGGATTTCCATTTCTTCTTCAATCTTCTTCTGTTGTAATAGACGGTCTTCCGCTTCTTTCCTCCTAGCTTCTTCTTTCTCCTCTTTAGCTTCAGCTGCTTTCCTCTCCGCATCATATCTCTCAAGTTCGTCCCTGACAAAAGCTTTCGCTTCCTCTCCTTCCAGTCCCTCCTCTCTCGCTTCGTCCCTGAGGAGTTGTCTAAGTTTTGCCCTCTCGGCCATATTATGTCAGTGACTGAGACACGTGGAGATAGAAAATAGGAAAAAAGAATAACCTGGTTCCTACCACTTACGAGAAAAAATTTACCAAAAATCAAAAGATGATATCCTTAACCCTGGGATACCTCCTCCAAAAATAAAAATCTAACTATCGCTGCTATTAATCGGCAATAAAGCACCTAATGCAAAACACGACTACGCCAACTAAATGGTAGTTAAGATTACTTCTGAAAAATAAGTTGCTACAGTGGAAAAGCAAAATAATTATTGCAAAAATTTAAAGAGAAAAATAATCCCTTAATTTGTAAATCCACTATAAGTTTACCCCTGAAGACAGTTAGGGTGAGGGAGGCAATTAATCTGGACAAATAGTCCGAAACGCACTCCTTAGCTTTTGCTCAAACACCTACTTCTTCAAAACCCAGTGAATGTTATACACTCACCACTTTACCAGCGTTTAGTATTACAAAATCAGTAATTAACATATATTCCGACAATCAACCTGTAACTCAAATGTATATTATTCAAAATGCTGTGGAAAAAAACTTATCAGTTTGTGTGGTCAGCACGCCCAAAAACAGATCGTTAGTCTAGGGGATAATTATTTTTAAAAGATACAAAACTCACAAGACATCACACTCTTACTCTATATCAGAATAAAGAATCTTACAGACAAAATCCAGATAGACGAGTCCACATTAGTCGTACTCGTCTTCCTATTCTAAGTTCAAAAATCCGTCGGGCGAGACCCCATTTGTCGTAGATTTTGGATAGGAGTATTTAAGACTTGGGTTGGTCCCTTCTGAATAGAGTGGAATGAGTGAGAGTCACAGTGTGAGTTAGAAAAAATGAAATAGATTCCACGAGTGGTGAGATGATAGACTGTGGTATAGAGGCTGTCGCTGAAAGCGAAAAAGAATTTTTCTCTCTCTCACCTATCCTCTACGACGGTTTTTACAGAGTCTGACAGTCTACACCACATATATATTACATATATTTCTATCTACTCACGGGCACGCACATACACGTGACGACAGTTAAACACACAGACTTGGAAAAATCTATAACAATGATTATATAAATATTTAGAAACGAGCTGACCAGCACCCTGATTTAATTTATGGGTAAGTTTATTTATCATTTATTAAACTTACGACACAACATATAAATTTTACATCAAAAGAAAACATACAAATAGTCATAAAAATCAAGAAAATGCTACAAGGATGATAGCCCCGTTATGCCCTTAACTCTAGGTTTAGCCCACAGCCCCGTTAGGATGACAGATGATGGCCCAAAGAATTAGAGATGCATATGGTTAGGGTCTAATGTTGTCCCTTTTCTAGAAGGTAAGAACTGACTTATGACAGCAGTATCTATTCTAAAGGAACAATTACATTAAGCAGCAAATCTTTCTTCAGGAAAAATTACAAAAAAAGAATGAATGCATTAAACCAACGAACATCCTTCCGTCACTTTCACTCGGTTCTCTCACCCTTACCTAAAACTTGATGTTGTTCACCGTCTGGCGCAACCTTAGGACACTTCTCTACAGTGAATCTGGATTCTTTGGATAAAGCGAATCCCAGCTCTACAAATACAGGTTTTCTTCCCCTGTTTTCGGGGAGCGTTCGCTTCACCAGTTAAACTTTAGATTTACTTGTAATGTCACTTTGATCAGGTTTGATAAGCAAGTTTAAACGGGCACACAGAGTTCCGAAAAAAAACACACGTGGATTCCCTTAAGTTGGAAAAGATGACCAGTGGACAACTGCTCTCAACAGATAGGCTTGGTTCACTATCCACTCTTTCAATAGTGTTGGAAATGTAAATGTTAGTTCTTGCAATTATTCTCGCCGCCAGGCAGCATATACATTTAAATTTGTGGAGCAATATGAACTGGCTCAAAAGCCCAGTATATATTTCTATTCTTTAGGAACCGTTTGTGGGATTTGTATTACTGTCTATCTCTGATGGCATATGCACTGTCAGACGAGTGTTACTTGAAAAAAAAACCCCACGTGGTTAAAGATAGGAAATGTCTATGCTTCTCACAAGTATGTCCTTTTTACTAAACGCTGGAAAGTTGGGTACCACCGTTTCACTATATAAAAGAAAGAACACATATCAAATCATTTACATATATGTACTCATTATAACTTACATTTTAAATAGCACGCCTACAGCTTGACTTATATTTAAAACTTCCCGTAAAGTAAGTTATATAAAAATCAAACATCATGAATTAGAAAATACATACATATTTCGTCAACACTCAATGATGTATCTAGCGTTATAAGTTAGTTTTAAAATAGATTCTCTCGTCTGATTATTTAGAAGTTAAAATAAATTTCTTTATTAGCTGACTGAATTTAAGCAAGAAATATAATTTCTGTTTTCCACTGTAACTCGTCACTATAAATAATACAGACTAGATAAATTAAGCACTCTGCACAAAATCTAACTAGTGAGATAAAATCGGCAATTTAACACTTAATCACTTCACAAAATACTAGAAAATAATATATATAATATTAATATACCTCAAACACAGAATTACTAAGAACGTTAAACCACTTCGACCAAACTAAGGCCATCTCTATTTACAGAGATTATTTAGAAATCGAACGAAGGTTGTTCTAGTCTAACTGCAAAGTTACTGAGTGAAATGAAATATTTTTTTTTTTTTTAATTAATGTGTTTGCTACTTTTCTTTGTAGCACGCCCCTTTCAACCATCTACCATGTACATGGAGTTTTTGGTTATATCAGGACGTGTTTCCTTTATTGTAATATGTTTTTGTTTGTATTTATTTTGTACTATATTATCTCTAGTCGGTATTTTTTCTTTTGTAGATATAGTTCAACATGGTTTTTAAAAGAAATTCCAAAATATGCTATTTTCTAAGTTAGTATGTTTTTAATTTTCACTGGATGGTTTCTTTGGTTAATCTGTAAGTATCTGTGGCGAGTCTTTCACGAGTTTGGACTACTGACTCAAATCCTTATTTGTTTTTTATATGTTAGCTTTAGTTTTTGTAATATAGTGTTTTATTAACTTTTGCATTTCTGAAGGGGTCTTTGTGCCTATGAGATTTTCTACCCTCATTTCTACATTGTGGTTACTACAGTATGTCTTAATGTTTTGCCTCTGTTGGTCATATTTCTTGCAGTCCACCAGAAAGTGTCTAATTGTGTTTGGTTCTTGACACTCTTCACATGTGGGTTCCTCAATCATGAAATATCCAGTTCCAAGCTTGAGCCTCAGCAATTTTTTATTAATTGGTATTTTTAGTTCATCTTTTATTTGACATTTTTTGCTTGGTTTTTTAAGGATTTTATATGAGTGTCTTGCTTTTTTACTTTGGTCCCATGCTGTTATCCACTCTTTAGTTATTGCTTGAGCAATTAAGCTCTTAATTTCAAACTTCCCTAAGCCTACTTCAATTTTGTTATGGCTAGCTCTCTCCCCTTTGGCTTCTTTGTCTGCAAGCTCATTTCCTGCTATCCCCACATGTGATGGTATCCATGTTATTGTTGCACTGCATCCTATAGTTTGTAGATATGTATTAACCTGTAGTATTTCCTCTATAATATCTGGCCTGCTACATTCATTTCTGTTTCTGATAGCTAATACTGATGATAGGGAATCTGTGAGAATGGTTACTTTTTTGGTGGATTTTCTGCAGCTATTTCTAAAGCTTTTAGGATTGCCACTAATTCTGCTGTAAAGATGGATGTATTACCTGTTACTTTGTATCTTTTATAAATTTTTAATTTTGGTATTGCTATTCCTGCTCCTAATTGTCCTTCTTCATCTTTTGACCCATCTGTATATATAGTTAGGCTATTATTTATATACCGTTCTATGTACTCTAGTGTTTTACTTTTTGCTGAGATTATGTCGTTAGATTTATTTATGATCTTTGTTAAGTGGGAGTCAGTTTCTGGCACTTTTAATTCCCATGGTGGGATCTTTGCTTTATACAGAGCACTACTGTTTATCGCATTAAATAGGTCTGGGTATTGATCCACTTCATCCATTGTTTTCCACCCTGACGGGTATCTATTATGGTTTAATGGAATGTGGCCCATGTACTGGTTACCCCTATTAAAGGTTTTATGTGCTGGGTGAGTTGGATCTTTTGCCACTCTTGCCCAGTAGCTGAATCTCAGTTCTTTTCTCCTTAGCTCCAGGGGTATAATGCCTAGCGCTACTTCTAGTGCCTCTGCTGATGTTCCCTTTGAGGCACCTGCTATTATTGACAGTGCCTGGTTTTGGATTGTGTCTAGTTTTTTCTTATTGCTTGGGGCGGCTGATGCATAGACAACACTGGCATAGGCAAGTTTGCCCCTAATAAATGATTTATAGAAGGTTAACATGGTCTTATTGCAGGCGCCCCAACCACTTCCTTTCATATATCTTAGCATTTTAATAAGTCCCCTACTGCTTTGCACTAATAGGTCTATGTGTTTGTTCCAGTTTAGTTGCTGGTCTAATACCATACCCAGAAATCTAGTTGATTTTGCTGTGCATACTTTTTGCTCATTAATGCTTATGTCAATTATATTGTTTTTAATTACATGCCCTCTACTGAAGATCATTCCTATGGTTTTTTTAACGTTTAGATTAAATCCCCACTTGTTCATCCAGTCAGATACTTTATCCATTTGCCTTTGTACTGTTTTATAGAGGAATGGGAGATTTCTTCCCGTTCTCCATATCGCAGCGTCATCTGCAAACTGGGATAAGTTGTTTTTTAAGTCTTTAAACTCGTCGCCTAGGTCGTTGACCATAATCGTAAAGATAGATGGTGATATTACTGATCCCTGGGGAATTCCATTCTGTTGCTCATACACCTCAGATCTATCATTGTTTATTTGTACCGTGAAGTATCTATCCTGCAGGAAGTTTTCTAGATAATTGTAGGTTCTGCCTACTATACCTAATTTCCTGATTTTGTGTAGTGCACCCTCCCTCCAACACTCATCATATGCTCTTGCTACATCAAGGAATACTGCTACTGTCTTTTCATTCCTTTTGAAGCCTGTTTTAACATCATGTTCCAGCCTCAACAGTTGCTCTATTGTACTATGTTGGCTTCTAAAGCCTGCTTGGGTTGGACTGTACAAATTATGCTTTTCTAGGTGAAATTTTAGTCTGCTGTTGACTATTGTTTCTAGAATTTTTCCTAGATGCGATGTTAACGATATTGGCCTGTATGAGCTGACATCATGTGTTTCCTTATCTGGCTTTAGTATGGGGATGACTACTGCTGTCTTCCATGAACACGGTATTTTTCCCGTGTGCCAGATTTTGTTGTAGAGGGATGCAATCACTCTTAGAGTTGTATTTGGTACCTTTTTGAGGATTTCATAGCTCAGAATGTCTTCCTCAGAGGTAGTATTGGTTTTTCCTGCTAAAGCTCTATCTATTTCATCTACTGTAATATCTGCATTTAAATAATTAGCATCCTGTGTGGTGTCCATATTTTCTCCTTTTAATTTTTCTAGCAGTGTCTTCCGCCTATTTATTTCTGCCTTATCTAGACTGTCTATTGAACTAACCTGATAGAAGTATTTAGCTAGTATGTTGGCTTTTTCTCTATCTGTTTCAGCTCTCTCTGGTATTTTAATTGTTGGGATTTTAAATTTCTTGTGGTTTCCTCCTTTAATTGCTTTTAGTTTTCTCCAAACTGTAGTTACTTGTGACCTATGGTTTAATGTTTGACAAAAAGTTCTCCAACTCTTTTCTTTAGCTCTGAATATTATTTTATTTGTTTCATTTCTTATTTTTTTATAGTTTGTGTAATTCTCTTCAGTTTTGGTTATTCTATACTTTGTAAGGGCCCTCTCCCTCAATTTCAGTTGTTCTGAACATCTGTCTGTCCACCATGGTACTGGATTTTTATCTTTGTTTCTTTTCCTATTTTTACCTTTTTGTGTTGGTTTTAAGTGCTCAGGCATATTCCTGTTTGGTATATATTTTATTGCTATTTTTAAAATCTCATTTGTTAGTTTTTCTGCAAATATATCTATACTGTTAGATTCAATTTGTTATATGCTTAGTTTACTTAGCTCCATTTGGAAGGACTCCCAATTTGCCTTTTTTAGGTTGAATGTAGGTTTCGAGCTTTTTGGACTAGTTCTATATTTGTCGTTTAGGTTTATTTCTATGGGTAAGTGGTCGTGAAATGAAATAGTTTCAAACGTGGGTTAATATTTTAAACCAGACGAAGGATGAACTATTATTTCGTAGAACGAAATGCTCTCCCCTTTCCGGCTTAAACGATACGTTTCACACCTAACATGTCGTAACTGCCACCACTGACCAAGATGTACGCGTGTCAGTTTCAAATCTCAGACAACCTGTCTCCAATGCAGGGCAGTTTTCACACTACAGCTGACCATGGCCCACAGTGAGCGCCGTGTCAGTTTGGGGATTTTTCAGACAAATGTCTGAATACTGACCAGTGCAGATGTAAAGTATCACACCTCACCGGGACTTATGCCGAGAAGAAGCTTGCGCGCTCGGTGAGAATGTAGACTATTGTCTACGTCCTATGTTCAGCGAACCGACTTATCACGCCTTCTGACGCCCTGCAGCCCTGACATCTACGTAATATCGTCCTAGCGCGATTCTCAGTTTTGAGAAAGAAACAGGTAAAGTTTAAAAATACTGAAGAAAATATTTTTCGCAACCGAGTGATGCGAAAAATACAGGAAAAACAAGTATGGAAAGAATGTAAATGAAAGGATTAGGGTGAGAGAATAGGAAGAAGATGTAGGTAATTTAATGACATAAAGACCTACGTGACAGTGTTGCAGTGCATTAAAAGCCACATTGATCGTACATCAGTTGGGTGGAATGCGTAATTGAACACAGCAACATCAACTTGTAAAAATATATAGATTAAATTCCATAACCCATAGTAATATGTTGTCAGATGACATGAAACTTAGGCAAAGATGCCGTCCGTCAATGTTTAACTGTCAGCGGCACTATGATTCGAATAAATCGACATAAGGGTATTTACACTTGCTAGATACTTCCCTCTTTCATGCCCATATAAATCCAAGGCTCGTCATCTAGAACTTGCTCCAATAAAATGCTGAAAAATCGTGCATCATACATACAAGCTAGAGCTAGCTTCAAACACTTCCGAACACTTCGAAAGACATAATAGGAAGAGGCGGAAAGTGATCGTTTTTTCTGCTTATGTAGACGCTCATGTAGATGTCCATGCGTACTATTTTATTTTAAACGGACGCCATAATTAAATTTAAAGGTGCGGTTTCAATAGCGATGCGTTTTGGTGCTGCTCCCTTTGCGCACAGCGATGCTTTCTTTAGCGAACGTAAAGTTGTGTACAAATGAAAGCGTAACACTATTACCTCGATCTGCAGAAAAGACTGACAGTTTTTCAAGAAGGATGGCCAACCAAGCAACATTCTAGAATGTGTGCAGTCAGAGTCATGTCCAAGTTTGGTATGTACATGAATCATTAGAAATGTCGTCAAAAGTTGTCTAAGAAATACAGTTATTAGTATCTAATGAAAGTATGGTACTAACAATGTGAATTAATTTTAGCATGATTAATGTGGATGTCATGGATGAACTGAACATCCAAGAAATAAATAGCTAATTCATCATCATCAGTTGCCATCTCCACAACGAAGGTTGGCTGTAAAGGATCTCCAACGTCTTCTGTCTCTTGTCTTGGTGGTGCACTCTGACAGACTCTTTCCTGTCCATCTCTTGATGTTGTCTTCCCACTTATAGCGCTGTCTTCCCCTTGCACGTTTGCCTTCAACTCTCCCTTCTGTTATGGTCTTCTGTAAGGTGTTATGCCTTTTTATGTGGCCAAAGTATTTTAGCTGCCGAACTTTGACCTCCCTCATTAGTTCTCTTTTCATACCTAGATTTTCTAGGACCTCCTTATTTGTTTTCATCTCTTTCCATGAGATACGCCCCATTCTTCTATATATCCACATTTCAAGAGCCTCAATTCTTTCTTCCAACTGCTTATTCATCGTCCATGTTTCTGCACCATACAGAAATGCAGAATATATATAACACTTTATGATTCTCAGTTTTAATTTGTGAGATAACTGTTTGGATGTCAGTATATGTTTCATGTTGTTGAATGTAGCTTTGGCCATTCCTATTCTCTTCTTGATTTCTGTTTCACATCTGCCATTTTCTGTTATTATATGACCAAGATATACGTAGCTCTTGACTTGTTCCAGGATTTCCCCATTTACGCTTATCTTTAATGTGGGTTTATCGTCTATTTTGCTAATTATCATAGTTTTTGTTTTCTCAATATTAATGTCGAGTCCATATTCATGACTTATACAGTTCACTTGCTTCACTAGTTCTTGTAACTCCTGTTCGCTTTCAGCTAACAACACAGTATCATCTGCATATCTAAGGTTGTTTATTGACCTTCCGCTGATGTTCAGTCCTGGTATTTCCTGTATCTGTTTGAAAATTTTTTCGGTGTATAAATTAAATAGGCAAGGGGACAGCACACAACCTTGTCTGACACTTCTTTTTATGTCTATGTATGGTGAATAATTCCTTCCAGATCTTACTGCGGCAGTTTGCTCCCAATAAAGGTTACTGAGTATTCTTATATCTTTTCCATCAATACCTATGTCTTCGAGGCATTCCATTATTTTCTCATGATGGACTCTATCAAAAGCCTTCTTATAGTCAATGAAGCACATATACATACTTTTTTGGACCTCTGTATATTTTTCTGCTAATATTCTTAGGCAAAATATTGCCTCTCTTGTTCCACTGTTCCGTCTAAAACCAAACTGTTCTTCCTGGATTTCGCTGTCTACTTTACTTTTTATTCTTTCCTGTATGATTTTGAGCAGTATCTTAATTGCATGACTCATCAGGCTGATTGTTCTGAAGTCTGAACATTCTGTTGCATTTGGTTTTTTGGGCAATGTTATAAAAACTGATGTCTTCGTGTCGTGTGGTATATATCCTGTATTGTATACATCGTTGCATATTTCTGTGATTGTATATATACCAAAGCTCTCCAGAGCTTCTATCATTTCAATTTTTATGTTATCCATGCCTGCTGATTTTCCTTTTTGTATCATATGTATGGCATTCTCTACTCCTGATCTGAGAATGTTTGGGCCTTCATTAGAATCTGGTGATGGTTTTTTACCTCTGTTGTCCTCGAATATTTCTTTTACGTATTCTGCCCATCTGTTTGATATGTCTTTCTCATCAAGTCATCAAATAGCTAATTAAATGATCCTAAAGAAATGTCAAAACCACGTACATTTAAATAAGTATATGAGAGTATTTCTAACACTTGCGAGTTTTAAGTTGGTTAGTATATAAATGGAATCAATTGTTGTCCACAATGTTAGTGATAATTAAAGATAATTAGCACTGTTCGTATCCATCTTTGGTTAGTGTCACTATCCTGAAGATGGTAACCAGTAGACACTTTTCATAGAAAAATGTTCTCCACACCATTCGTATAATGAGTGCAAATCCTCTCAGTGAGAATGTTAATGTGAGTCTTCGTGTTCAGCACAAGAAAATGCAACGTTATCAAAGTTATATTGTCATATGCTGAATCTTCTGACAAAAAATGTTATTGAAAGTGCCATTGTCAACCAGAGAATTTCATGCAGACACATGTTCCTTAGAGTCTCAATAATACTGTCATTTCCGCATTTCACCGAGTAGTTAGTATAGTTCATATACATTTGCTGGGTAAATGTCCCTAGACAAATGCAGAATTGCAAGCACACTAGTCCGTGCTGTACAGGTCAAGTAAGATATACAGATACACCCCTGCATAGCAGTCAAATCTTTAAATGGAAATGTCAGAAGATTAAACTGCAGCGTTTTCCGGCTTTGCACATCGGGACAACGTGTCCGCCAAGACGTTAATGTCTCCCTTGATTGGGAAACAGAAGAAAGACAGAGCTTGCCGCAGAAACGTTTTGCCATCTGGAAGTGTGTGCAGCCTGCCTGGCCTTTGATGCCCTGTGTGTATTCTGAATTGAGGGTCATATCATACCATACTATCAGCAAGGCAGAAGACTGTTGTATACCTGTGATAGCCAGAGAAGGATTCAATCACCAAGTGTACACCTCAGCTCAGGTCTGGGAACCCTAGTGCATGGGAATTGCTAGCCACTGTCTACATCAGATTTACAGCTCGGCGCAGTCAACACATATAGGTTTTTTAAAGAAAGGACTGATTCAAAATTTATGGTTGACCACACCTAGAAAAGAATTATGATGATACCAGTCTTTGTTAAGATCAATACAAGTGTAAAAACAATATCTAAAGTCACAGTGAATCTCTTAAAAGTTTAAGAACAGTGATTCAAGAACTACTAGTTCAGGACTAGGCAATAGGGAAAGTTTGTATAAGAGACATTATAATATAAATGACATTTTGTTATAAAGTGATATTTCCCAAGAGGAAGGAGTTATTGACATTCTATATGTAAAACTTTAATTGTGTGTGTTACACATTACTTTTTGGGAATTTCATTAGCATTTGTATTGCATACCATCATTCTTATTCCAAAAGAGAATAGAAAACAGTAATGGCAAGATAATAGATTGATTAATTCAATATATTGAATATTGATAGCATACATTGCTACCCTTGCGTTCTTGTCCTATAGATGTAATAACATTATACTCAAAATCCCTTTCTTTGTCTTTGTTTTTGGGGTTATTTTAGAGTGCTCTCTAACAGTGTGAGAACCGTTTTATAAAACTGCTAATACTTTCACTCAAAGTAATGAGTGAATTTGCCCATGCACAGATGTGCAAAACTGAGTGATACATTTGATTATCTGTCTGTCACTGGTGGCAATGATCAATAATAATAATATAGTCGACTGTGGTCATCCTAAAGTTGCTTATTTACTAATCCGGTCGCTCCCCTGCACTTGTCTGGTCTGGCAGGAAATGTGTTACACATTAGTAAACCACACTTCTCTCCACAGGTGTCAACATTTCTTCAAGTGAAAGTGATTGATTACCTAATCAGCAAAAGATGGTCGCTGAAGTCCCGACATGACAAGAAATGAGGGAAGGGATTATAAACAATAAATAAGTACAATGAGACGGTGTGGAAACAGATCGATGGGGTTGTAGGAAAAGAGAATCAATCCAAACCCCCTGGCAATACACAAACATAGTGCTGGTAATACAACCATCAAGAAAGGATCACCCAAGCGCAGATAAGTCTCATGGGACTCTATAACAACTCACGGCTACGTGTATTTCAATTATACATTTAAACTCTACACAAGCAAGTATGATATAATTTCTCCAAAATTAATACAATTACCATCCATCATACCCTGTCTAGGATGATTTACTCAAATTTAATATTTAGAGAAAACAATAATTATGATATAATTAGTTTCATTTTATTGTCACATGATCACTAGTTTGAATTAATGTTGTTATTTTATTTCAAATTGTTGAACAACAATTAATGTAATAATCCCTATTTGTTAAATTTCTATAATATAACTACAGAGTAGTGTCCCATTCATAATTTGATGTAAAAGTTATGATGTCATATTTAATACCCATCTTATTAATAGAACACATTTAACAAACCCTTGACTCTATAGAGGTCAAGAAGGAATTCTTCGAGCTGCTTCAAAGGACAGTGGATGACTGCCTAGATGACATTATCATGCTCGGAGATTTCAATGCCAGAGTTGGAAATGACCATGCTAAATGGGGTGGAGTTATCGGAAGATATGGAGAAGATACTCTCAATGACAATGGAAAGCGACTCTTTAGATTCTGCAGTGAGCAGAATCTGATCATTACCAACACAAAGTTCGCCCATAAGCGCATACATGCATACACTAGAGAAATCAGTGATCGACTATGCCATTGTTAGGAGGAGCTCATTCAAATATGTCAGGGATGCTAGAGTCTGGAGGGGGGCCAGAGATTGGAAGTGATCACTACCTGCTAACAATCAAAAGAACAACTGAAAGAGTTGCTCAGCCTAGGAACTGCCCAACATCACGCAAGAAACCAAGTAAACGAACGGAAGAACTGAGCATTAAGACCTACAAGCTAAGAGAGCCAGAAATTAAGACCAGATATCAGGGGCTTATTGCTACAGCGATGAGAAACACTGAAGAACGACCTGATGACTTGGAAACCCTGTGGCTTAAATTCAAGGATATCATAAAGACAGCTGCTGCAGAAGCATGTGGTGAAGCCCGACTGGGAACAAGAGAAAGAGGACACCCTGGTGGACAGAGGAAGTCAAAGAGAAAATAAGAGAGAAGAAAATGACATAGAAACAATACTTAGGAGCTAAAAACACAGCAGGACAAATAGAGAAATATAGAGAATATGTGATACTCAGAACAGAAGCAAAGAACAAGGTGCTAGCCGCAAAACAGAAGTCCTGGGAAGAATTTAGAGAAAAGCTAGAAAAAGATGTGCAAGAAAACCAGAAATTATTCTATAAGACCCTAAAGAACATGAGGAAGGAAAAACAATGCCCTCTCAAATTTATAAAGGACAAGCAAGGCAAATTGTTTACTGCCCCAAAAGAAGTAATGGAAAGATGGAAAGAATATTTCTCAGAACTCCTTGATGGTGAGCACGGTCAAGCATCAGAAATGATAACCACTAGCACAGAAGAGGAAACAAATGGTGATGAAGATGACATAAAGATGGAAGAACTGAAGGCAGCACTGGAGAAAATCAAGATAGGCAAAGAAGAAGGGCATGATGGTATAACACCAGCAATGGTTAAGTACATGGGAGCATCAGGCGACCTATTACTCTTAAGGGTCCTACAGGCAGCGTGGTGCAACAAGACCATACTAAAGGACTGGGAGATTGCCATCATAACACCGATTTTCAAAAAGGGTGACAATCGACAATGTGGAAACCATAGAGGCATATCCCTTCTCAGTGTCCCTGGTAAAATTTACTCTACAATCCTAGAGCAGAGACTCCGACGCCTAGCTGAGCCACAATTGGATGAGGTCCAGTGCGGATTCCGAGCAAACCGAAGTACTCAAGACCTAATCTTCACACTCAGACAGCTGGGTGAAAAGGCCCTTGAGTATAAGAGTGAGATCCATCTTTGTTTCATAGATCTGGAAAAGGCATTTGACAGGGTCCCCTGGAGCAAACTTTGGGACTGCTTGGCAAGGAAGAACATTCCAGCACCTCTGATTCATGCTATACAGAGCTTCTACAAGTCTTGCAGAAATTATGTGAGAACAGCAAACCATAAGTCAGAAGAGTTCAGGACCATCACTGGTGTAAGACAGGGTGATGTCCTGTCTCCTTATCTTTTCATACTCCCCATGGACGATGTTATCAAGTCATGTAAGGAGAGAACAAGAAAGTATTCAGTGGGGTACTGGAAGATGAGACAGGTCTATATTTCAGAGCTGGCATTTGCTGATGATGTTACCCTGATTGCTAAATCAGAGGCACATCTCCAAGTCTGGAAGGAAGAGCTGGAGAAGAGAGGGATGGTCCTAAGCAGCTCTAAAACAAAATCCATGGTGATATCACGAGAAGAAAGAAGACATCAGATTAAGCTGAGAGAACAGGTCCTGGATCAGATCGACCACTTTAAATATATCGGAGCTATTATAGACCGAAAGGGAGACATCAAAGAAGAGTTGGCCACTCGAAAAGCAGCAGCTGGGTGATTATTTCAGGCCATAAATCGAGGATTCCTCAGCAAGAGAGAGGTTGGTAAGAAAACGAAGATGACTATATACCGCTCCACCTATGTCCCAGTCTTGACATATGAATGCGAGTCATGGGCAATGACTACAACCCATAAAAGCCAGATCCAAACCTCAGAAATGAGGTATCTGAGGAAGGTGGTTGAAGTAACAAGAAGAGACATGGTTCGCAACCAGACGATACGCCAAGGCCTAAAATCGCACCCCCTGCAGACCCTAGTAGAACAGTCCCAACTAAGATGGTTTGGCCATGACTGCAGAATGGGAGAAGATCGGCTAAAACGAAACGCATGGGAAACAAAAAGCCAAGGATCCAGACCCCCAGGACGACCCAGAGTCCGCTAGGAGGACAACATTAGACAATCTTTGAAGGACCGAGGACTAGAATGGAACCAGGCCAGGAGGAAGACAGCCGATAGGATGGTCTGGCGCTCTCTCTTCCAAACCTCTACACCTAACGGTAGAAGGAGAACGACTAAGTAAGTAAGTAGTGTCCCATTCATAATTTGGTGTTGTAAAAGTTATGTTTTCATTATTTAATAACCATCTTATTAACAGAACACATTTCACAAATCCTTGACTCTATACCTTAATTTCAACTACATTCTAATCCTCCACTACAGGATTAGGTAGGCTGCATTGTAGGGTCACAGTCTATCAGTACTAATTTTCGAACTGGATCCAAATGCAATGATATAAGATACTCCGGGAATAGCTGTGGTAGAGATACAGACCTGGAGCACGTCGTCTATTCTTCGTTCTCTTTGTTCATCTCTCTCTCTAAGTGCTGTTCCACATATTCTGTCAGGGATTCCTTATTCACGTCACGAGCATAAACATTTATGAAGAGACATTTCTTGGAGAGTTATTAGATTGTTTACTGTTACCGTACATTATCTACATTCTCTAGGAGACTATCAATTATCTGTCTTTCCATCACCACAAATAGTGAGCGAATCAACTAAAGATATTTCTACTCGCCATAATAGCTCCACAATATATACATACATACTGTTACGCTGGGATAAATATAGAGGATCATGCAGGATACGCGAATGATTGCAGGCGTTCATACGGGGCATTATGGTCAGCATATACAACACAAGCCGGCAGGTGAACAGGTCCACGGGAAAACATGGTTGACATTTATTGTACGTTCAATCACAAGGAGACATCCATCAAGATATATACATGGCATAGTATATGGCAGGGAAAAACACGTACATGCGATAAGCAGTTACGTCAGTCAATAACGAGCCTCAATCAATAGGCGTTCTTCATCTCCATTGTTAATAGTAAAAGTAAATATATTGAGAGATATCCTTAAATCTGTTATCAATCCTGGCCGTGTACTAATAGGTAGGGCAATATTCCCGGTACCCAAGTAATGTGGCGAACAAACTGATGATGGCGACCTAAACTCAGTTACCTCAATATCTTTGAGATACTCCTTACGAAAATATCAAAAGGGGGTTATGCAAGACTTCTCAATAAGTTTCCTTCCCCATCTAGAACATTCTTAACAAGGTGGCGGCCTTTGAAAAATACATTTAATGTCCCAGTTAGGAAAAACACACTCTCCCTAAAATCCTGGGGCTTAGAAGAAATCACGTCCACTTCAAACCAGTGAACAAATACGAACGGCCCAAATAAACAACACTCTGACCCCATGACACGTGACAAACTACGTCACTAGTGACTGTCGCTCACCACGGGTGAACGCTTCGTGCAAAACGTAGTTTGACTACAGGCGAACACAATTCCTCACATCAAATGGGCATGTGCTAGCGTGTAGTAACTTGCTACATTATTTTATCCCCAGATCTATCCTTGACACATACATTTACAGGTATATATATATATTTACAGTGTCAGATTGACAGACAATTATGACGCAGATATAAATGTACTTTTTTACAATAACATAGCCTGGAAGAATCAAAACCTACCACACGTGGCGGGTGATGGTGAGAGACGGTATGTTTCAAGGTTTTATTGATGGCGCGTTCGCCGGATGTAAAACGCAAGTACTATAGCACGTTTCACTAGCTTTGCCCTCAAACAATTGTAATTATCTGATTAACCGTCGAACGTATTAATGCCATTTTTTGCATACGATGTTATATTATGTTAGACCCAACAAATATATACTTTATATCTGTGCATCTTGTCCAGTTCCCATAAACGGATGAAATCCTTTGATCTTTGTCGGCATACTAATTATTGTGTATCGAGAAAAGAAATTTTACCACTTCATGCACAGATTCTGTGAATTGATTAGGCATAGGCGTGTCTACTATTACAATAATGTGGCCTTCACTTTTGCATATGAATACCTGTTGAAGATGATTTCTTAAATGATCTGCATGCGAGATACTCATGACATTGTTTGTCATTGACATTTAATGCACTACCAAACTGGACCTTCCTTGATCTAATTATTTCAATAGGTATCACCTCTTTTCGGTTCATAAATATCATAATAGAACGTTGCTCCTCTAATGTGCTTGTAAATAAAGGTAAGGTCATCTTTAAAGAAATTAAACTTCATCCGAATCATAATCAGATGTCTCTGAGAAATTGATAATCAATCTCGGCTGAATGAAGGACAAACCATCATTCTTCCAATATTCCTCTTCCTCTTGTAACACATTGTTCTCACATTTCTTCCAATAATCCCTGGCTATATTGGAGATGGCGGCTTTTATAAGTATTTCAACATCTTTTAATTTGAACGTTCTATTTTCTGTTGCTACCTGTTCCTTAATTTTAGTCCATACTAATTCTATTGGGTTTAAGTGAGAATGGTAAGGAGGCAATCTTAAACATCTGTGACCATGTTCATGGATTGCCTTGTCTATGTGAAATATCTTTGTATGCTGTGTCTTTTTTACAGTTCCAAGTAATTCAGGCTTGAGGGACATTTCGTTGAATGGAATGTTGTTTATGGTCAGCCAAATCTTTATTACATCTTTAGTACTTGATGAATTAGGAACTTTATCGTCTGGTGCCACAACGTTGTGATATGAAGCATTGTCCATTATCAAACACGACGGTCTATCCAAGGAAGGAAGTACATGATTCACAATTCAATCTTCAAATATCTTGCCATTCATTTCTGTATGATAATCCCTATTATCTGTGGATTTTGAAACAAATATGAGTTCAGTATTATTTAGAAGCCCATGATGGCTGCTTCCTGGATGTGCAATTATTAGGCGCTGTCCTTTGCTGCTTGGTACTAGTCTCTTAGTTGTCCCATCAGATGATTGCCATTCTCGTTCATTACTGTGGTGTGCATTGATCCAAGTTTCATCTAAATACACAAAATCATAACAATCTCTTCTCATTTCTCTGACCTCGCGTAAATATTTGCTTCTCATTGCAACTATATGAGGCTTTTCACAAATAAGGTTTCTACCACCAACATATTTTCTAAACGTGAATCCCAAACTCATAATAGTCCTCCATAGCGTAGATTTGGAAATATCAATGTATTTATTCTTTCTTAACCAAATTTTCAATTTCCTTAAAGTCACTGCCTCATTATTGTGAAACATATTGCAAATTTCTCTGCGGATCAGTTCTCTGTCAAAATTATCCACCACTCTTGGCCTAATTTTCGTGTGTAAAACACTGGAATTAGAAATTTCAGATGTCGCTATCCAGCGGTGCAATGATCGTTTGATTATCCCCAAGGCATGAATAGTCCTCTTTTGTGGGTTTGAAATAGAATGATATAGTTTTCCACGAGTAGCTTCATTGCAGAAATACTTTAAAATCCTATTTGTGATTAGCTGTATTGTCATAAAATGTACTCGCAGACTCATTTTCCTACTTAACCACACAATACTTTTTGTAGACACGCCACTGATTGACAATGTGTGAGTAACACCGGATATAAACTGTTTCGTGTTCAAGAAGTGCAATTTCACGCAATTTCACTCTAAAATCATGCCAATTGTTTGATAAACCAATTATGTGCAAATGATGTCGTATAATTTACTGTAGACATTTCAAAATATGTGTGTGTGATGTGTGTTTGCAAGTAGACGTTTGATATTATATCGCAAAGAAACGAAAAATGAAACCAATGGCTGCATTTTAATGAAAAAATTAATTCATAGGGTCTATACCAATTCAAATTCACACACAAAATTTCATTTATATGCGTTATATATTCGCTGAGATATAGCATTTTGAAGTTGGGCAAAGCTAGTGAAACGTGCTATAGTTCAACATGGTAGGTAATCACCAAACCGAAAGGGGCTATCAACAAATAAAAAGATATACTTAGCTTTATAAAAGTATGAGCTAAAGCCTACGCTTGTTTTAGAAATTATTTTTGTTTAAGAGACATGCCAAACCACAATTTAAAATTGTTAAAATATAAATATTTTAAGTAAAGCATAAACAATGGGACAAGTTTGGCATTACAAATTTACATTAGTAACTGGAAAAAAGTGGTATCCAATAAATACATGCCCTAAATATTGATTTCTTGTTTTTGTGCAGGTTCTTTCCCGTTACCACAAAAATACCGCAATAAATTCCCTTTTAAAAGAAGCGTGCTCACACATTTACTGCATAAACAACACTTAAAGTTATTCTCCCCCCCTCCCCACCAAGACGAAGACATAAATGACCGTTCTGTGATCAAGCTGTAAGATTCTCTCAAGTGGAACACTCGTCTGAGTGTGCGCCAACTAGCACTCAGACCGTTACGCACCAAAACTGTGCTATCACTAACTTTCGGACATTCATATACGTCCCTACTGCTTCTACACATGTCATTTGGCACTCGTCGCGACCTGCGTCTCCGATGTACCTTTTGGTCGTCCCTTTTTGGAGTTTAGTGCTGCTGAGCCTCTGCTCCAGCCACACCCATGACACTATGCACCCCGCGTACATTGCCGATGATCAAATCGGCAATAGGGTCCTCCAGGACAAACGCGTAGACTCTACCTTTAATGAACGGGGTGTCCACATTAATGCACGCCTGGGGGTAAGTCTCGACTTTGCCCCCGAACGTGGTTCACTTTTCCCTTTTTTTCTGTCAGACATGAGGCGACGATACACGACCGACGAACCCCAATTGTGGTGCATCGGTGTCCCTTAACACCCGGACTGGTCTATTCCCCACCTTTTCTTCGTGAAGAATCACATTCCCAGTCTCATGCACTGCCGACAGACATGGTGCCGCATGTCCACATTGAAGGACCAACCTCTCTTTCGTATGAAATAGAGGGCGACACCCTGCACAGTCCTCGCTGTTGATTGTGTCCAACACAACCGCGGAATTTGCATGCTCCATCGGGGTAGTGCAGCTATCAGCACTATGACCCTTACCACCACAATTGGTACACACGCGCTCTTTCTTCTAATCGCGTGTACTTTTATTGGACCTCTTCGAAGACGAAGACCCCGCATCAGAGTCAGAAGACCGACTCTCTGAGGAACCACTTTTCTGCTTATGATGTTTGGTTGTGTACCAAAATCGGTCGTCGTCTCGAGAGTTTTCGAAATGTACCTGTTTATGAGTTTGGTACTCCCTTCTGTCACCATAACTATTATGCTGTCCCCTCGGCCGACTGTTTCTATGGGAACGAAAATTACCAAGCTACCTCTGCGGGACTGGTAGGGACTGGAGGGCCTCTCATACCTCGGTTCTTGATCCCTGTCTGTCTGATTTCACCCAGGATGGCGCTGCACTTTGCCAACACTGGCAACTACGTCTTCTGTCAGACCCGACTTATGAATGGACTTGCCCGGATGGGCCAGGACATAATGGTGACCCAGTTGGGCCATGGACTCAATGTCCTTTGGTTGACGTTCTTGGAAGAACGCAACCAGCTCACTAGAGCACGAAGACAACACTTTGTCTCGTAATATTAAGTCCCACAAGCCATTAAAGTCCTTTGTTATCCCCTCCATTTCTATCCACCTATTCAGCAGAAGTTTGATCTTTGAGATAAAATCCTCAAAGTCCTGGTCTGAACTAGGCATCGCGTTTTTAAAACGCGTCCGGTATCCGTCAGCAGTCAGACAGAACCTCCTTAGCAATCTCTCCTTCACTTTATCATAATCAGCCCTTTCCTCTACGGGGAGGCTATAAAAAGTCTCCATCGCGGGCCCCACTAACAGTGTTGATAAAAGAGATGGCCACTAATCCCTATCAGCCTTATAGGCCACAAAATCGGCCTCAAATCTTTCCAAGAAGAAATCTAAACTGTCTATTTTCTCATTAAAATTTGGTAGCCGCAGCCTAAAAGGACGATGGGCCCCACCAGAAGTTGAGTTCTGACCACTCGCACCCACTTCTAACTTCTTTAATTGTATCTCCTTCTCCATCATTTTCTCTTCCAGAGCTATTCTCATTCTCTCCTTCTCCAACTGTAACTCTCTATCTTCCTTCATCTTCTTTTCTTGTAATTCAAATTCTCTCTGTTTCCACTCACTTTCTTCTTTCATCTTCCTTTCTTGCAACTCTTTATCTTCTTTCATCTTCCTTTCTTGCAACTCCTTATCTTCTTTCATCTTCCTTTCTCGCAACTCCTTATCTTCTTTCATCTTCCTTTCTTGCAACTCCTTATCTTCTTTCATCTTCCTTTCTTGCAACTCGAATTCTTTTCTTTTTAGCTCTAACTCTTCAGCTCGAGCATCTCTTAGAGCATTTTGTTTATCAATTCTGTCCCTCTCTTCCTTCTCTTTTAAAGTTTTTTTGATTTTCAACTGAATTGAATTCTGCCTTGGCAAATTCCACCAATTCTTTTCCTGTGTACCCGGCTTGCATGCCAATATGCATGAAAGTGTCCATATCCATGTTGTACACTAGTAGTTCTCACTATTAACTTTAGTATAAATCTTTATAATATAATTACTCAACTGTATATATTGCACTTAAGTCAGCAGATACATTTCTGCTTATAATAATATTTAGTAATAATAATGGTAAATAATGATATCACTTCATCAATTTACACACATATATATATATGCATGAAAGTAAATATCACCTCGTATTTTATTATGTAAATATGATTCACGTTTACGTTATGGTCTCACTAAAGACTCACTTAGCCTCTTGGCTATGTCCTCACCACTTGTGAAAATCAGGTCTTTCTGGCCCCTTATTCTCTACTATATCCTTACTCAAACTTACAGTAGTCTATAGTTGTACTTAGACACCGATATAAAAACTTATAATAGTCAATAGTTGTATAATAACAACTTTATGATGCTTTATGGTGCTATGACACCACTATATCAACTTAGTCACCACTTAGACTTTACTTCACAGTCTTTACTGGCACCCACACTGGTGCTATATTCAATAACCCTCCACTTATTACTCAACTCTGTAATCTCTGCTAAGCAAGCACTACCTATGGCAAATGAACACAAATGTAAACTACACAAATGAGAGCAACATACACATCACACCACGAAAACAAAATTCCAGTCTCGAGGAAATAGATGATAGAATACAAAGAGAAGAGATAGCTTAATATCTACAATGCGTGACTGAGCACGAACGAAAACAAGGGATACATGTAAACGTCTTTACAAGATAATAAGATAGGACAAGATAACACACCACTTAAACAGAACACAAGAAATACTGAATGTACAAGACAATATAAATACACACTTCACAACTACCGCAAACACCAACAGGTCTCTGGAATGTATAGCAGGGCAGTCGCAGGAAATTCGTCTGCCAGACTCCACCACAGAACAAACACAGCCACACCCTAATAGAATTGGTCTAATCCAATCTCTCCTATAAAAGGCCAAAACTGGATTACACTCACACACCAATACACTATAACACTAAAGACACTACGAAAACCACACCCAACAATGAGGTGCTAGAAGCTAACTATTGCCCCAAGTGTGGCCGTGTATGTTTATACGGCACTAGTAGATATATTGATTTTATATAGTCAGAGTTAATCCTTCATTTGTAGTGGTGGTTCAAGTGCTGACTGGCGTTCCGCCAGAGATCGTAATACTTGACCTTTTGTTATTTTTTTTCAACTCAGGAATGTTCTTCCCTTTAAGTTTGGTGATAAGCAAAACAGTTTCAGCACAACAACGTATATCCACAAGAAATTATTTACTGATTTGTTTACTCAAAAACTTGTCTTGGTATCCTCAAAGACGAAGTTCTCCTAACGCTATCAGTAAAAATCCTCTAGTCTAAAATCATGCTATCCTTGGAATCATAAGTCCTGAAATCGCTACCTATAGCCCACAACTCTTCTATTTATACTATTTCTTCTTTTTTCACGCCTTTTTTCACACAACCCGTCCTTTTTTTCACACGACACAATAATTAACATTTGCACTCCTCTCCTCAGCTTTTAGACCTTTTTGTACATGACATTCTGTTATTTCGACATTATTTTTCACATGTGTGATCTTTTCCAACTTAACAATAGGATAAAAAAAAAACCAGATCACACAAACATTCATTTCCCACTTTCGCGCTTATAAAACCCATTCATTATTATCTGGGACTGACCTACGTTGGCCTGTCAGAGCAGTTACTGGCAACTGAACTTTGAATGAATACTGCGTTTTGTGTAAAAACGTCTTATTTGCTTTTACGGTCTGTCATTCTTACATGTAGCATCTTATAGCACGCATAAATTTTTAGCGTGAAGTAGGAGGGACAAAGCTATCGTGAAAGGGCAAGCGGTCATATACGTCCCTGGCCACACAAATGTATCCCAGAGGGAGGCATTTGCGTACTATCAACTAAGTATCTCATGCTAGTGATTGTTATAAACGACTAACCAATTGGTAGAGTCTCTTAGAGAGAGAAAAAAATATTTAAAAAATTTGTTCGTAAAACGAGGGATCACAGTATATTTATAATGCGTAAAACGGGAGATACATAAATATGTTAATACCCTTCGCCATTGAACAGTATTGATGTACACTACTTCTTAACAATATCAATATGAACAACACTGTGCATTAGTCATCACCATAATGATAACATACTTAATGATAACATTAAAAAATATATATATAATCGCATACGATTTTCATCGGTTGTGCACACAACAGAAATAAAAACAAAACAAAAAAAAATACTTTGGCAATATTTAACAGAAGTGATTAATATTCATTAAGTATTTAACAATCTTAAATGTAATAGCTGCAACGAACATCAGCCTAACAGCATAGAACTAATGGTCAAACATCAGACCGTGGGACGCAAAAAAAATGTAATATACCAGCTCGTATATATATTATGACATGAGAATATACATACATGGCAATGTTAATCTATAAATTTATTATTTAAAATATGAACTGGAGCTGTACGCTCTCGTAACTGTCAATATAGAACGTGGTAAATAAAATACAATCATATGATACAGGCGACCCCAATCCTGCCACTGCGGTCAGTGATTTACCAGGATGTATATGGGTCTTAAACACCAAAAATCTGGACAAGTTTGGTGAACTGTCTATGTGTTGGTCGTAACACATAAATATAGCATTATTAATGTGGTTACATGGAGTTACAAAGTATTTATTTAAAAATGTCTCTAATCTCCAACTTATGTAATAGTCGTTACTATGAGGGAGGACAACTATACCGATACAAAAAATTATCGGGTGTTGGAGTATGAACTATCTCAGTTACCCTGAACCAAGTACCAAACTATTTATAGGTTCGTCATCACATATAAAATCCGCATACAAATGCAAGTTCATAATAATGGACAACAATTTGTCAAGAAAATATACTGTAGCGTTCCGCTTACAACGTGACAAATGGTCAGAAAAATACAGGTACATCAATATGTGATGTTTATTTCTCAATACAAGGTATAATGGACAACAAGATGTCAAGAAAATATACTGTAGCGTTCCGCTTACAACGTGACAAATGGTCAGAAAAATACAGGTACATCAATATGTGATATTTATTTCTCAATTCAAGGTTTATCAACATGTGAACATATCCGTTATCATGTTAGCGATTTCCCATGAAATCGTCATGGTTTGCATGTAACAATGTAGTATTTCGCCAATCCGCGAACTGTGTTGATTAGCATATAAGTTTTACCCAACTTGCAAAATGCACCAAGTCACATTTTAGGTGAAAATATATATGTCTCAGTTATTAGTGGAGTGGGGTGTATATTGGGATTAATGACGAAGTAGGGTTTATCACCGTGGGAGGGGAACGAATGTCAGTCATGGGAATGTACTTGGGGGTCTTAGAGGCGTTAGCTGTGTCAGTGGGGGTAACAATGTCCTCATTATCTTTTACCGATGTCCGCTGTGGACATCTCATCTTCTTGTACATATGGTAGTTATACACAAAACAGCTTAAAATTTAAAACACATGGAGCATGTAGGATAAGGTGACAGGAGATGGACAGGCGTTTAGATGTGTAGGGAAGAATTAATTTGACGTCTGATTCGTCGTATATCTGTGAGAAAGAGTCGTTGGCTTGAATAATGTGAGAAGCCATATACGATCATTGAGGTAAACAGTATCATTAAGAAAAATAGCCAAAATACATTCTCGATGCGATTGAACATTATAAAACGGTCTTTCCATAACACAAAAGGAAAACTATGAGTTAACACATTTAAAAAAAAAACTCTCATGTGTCACAAAGGAAAAATATGTGTGTGCGTATAGTGTGTTTGCTTTTGTCACTAAATTCACCAAGAAGGGGGAAAATTAACTGTTGTAAAGCATAAGTCCTATTATAAAGATTTTCAAAGGCAAAAGTGGTGTAATTTGTACAGTGGGTACTCTTCTAATCATAAAGATTTCGTAACTAACACTTGTAAAAATATTTTTTTATAACTAGAGAACTGAGATAATTTAAAGTTCTGTTTAACCTGGATAATATAGTGTTATAGAATGTTTGCAAAAGTTCTTTAATTTCTTGACATAGCGGTGTAAAAGATGTAGTCCTAATGACAGTCCATGTCGACGAATAATCTGAAATAATTGTATAAAATTAAAACACAGTGGTGTGACGCCATAATAACTTGTTAGTATATGTGGGTGTTGCAGACGTCGTAACTGTCAATATCGTCAGTATCATCAGCAGGATCTTGAATGAGGCTGACATCTTTCTGAAAAAATAAAATTTCCTACCAAAAAAAAAATGGACACTAGTGACGTTAGATGATAGGGGTAACGAGGGAGAGTGCTACTTGTAGAGAGAGCACTCGTTGGGTACTATTGCTGGGGTGAGTACCTTTTTGTTATTAGAGAAGTTTGATTCTCCAATAAACCAATAATCGCTGAACTGGACGTTTACGAATTTGACATGAGGAAGTTGGCGATTTCCATCAAGATAACTTTTTTCCTCGCCAATCGTTGATCACAAGAGGATGGCGCATTTCGCACCGTCGAGTGGGTGGTGGCTGCAGCCGTCGAGGGCAAGGACGAAATAGTGTTGAAATGGTGCACCTCATGCTGCGTGTTGTGGGGCTGTCTGCGTTTTCATCATTAGGCGGTGCTGTGTGTCGAGTATCATTATCTTGTTCAGATGTGTGCCGTTCTGCTTGTGAAACAGCGTTGTCTGTGTGTTCGTCGCAATTTCTATTTTTGCTCTCTGATTCTCTGCGGCAATATGTATTTATGTTCTCAGATTCTCTGTGTGAGGTTTGTGACGTATCTGTGGAATGAAAGTGGTTCAATGTGGCTTTATGTACGGGTCTGCCATTAGATAAAACTGGTGGTGCTATCGGGCGATGAGTAGCTGTCTTAATTTGTGCTGCATGAGCTTTGGTGACTATGTTCTTCTGTAGGGCTTCTGTGTTTCTTCTTAACTGTGTCCTCCACATACTCCTCTTGCATCATATCGTTCACAAGCTGTGTTACCTCTTTTTTTCTTCATTTTCTGACTTCGATCACGATTTGCTTGCTCTATTCTTCTCTGGTGTCTCTTCATGTTCTCGTCATCTAACATTTTCGTTAGAACCATATCTATTTCAATTCGGGTTTCTGGAAAGTGTGTATGATACCTTTCCTCTAACAATCTCCATACTATTCTTCTTGATAAGCCAACCTCAGGCCGTGCTATGATGGCTTCTATCCCCGTCTTTAACTCCTTTATGTTTGGTTCATCCACTTTAACCATTTTCTTGCTCGTGTCCTTCACTTCTTCTCTCACTTCTTTTCTCAACTTTTTCACCATTTCGCACCTCTCCGTGCATTCTAACTCATCTTCTTCATCTGACGATACACTGTCTGAGTAACTTGATGAATCTGAGAACACGTATCTTTCTACTATTTTGATTCCCCAGTAATTAAATTCCTCCATTACTCTCACCACAAGACTGCGAATTTCTTCTTTCCTTTCTGATAAGTCTGTATCAAACTTTCTCTCCAGAAATCTCTGTACATATTTTAGTACTACCGTGTCAGGTTTAGCTCCCTTCAGTTTGTCTTTTAGTGCTTTCTTCTTCTCCTCTGTGCTTACACCTCCCTGTTTCGTCTTCTGTACTGTTCTTGTACGCCTGCATGATGTGTCAGTGTTAAGGTCAACATCTGTTTGTGTTGCTGAAACTGCAGCTCTATTTTCTGTTTGTGTTGCTGAAACTGCAGCTCTATTCTCTGTTGGAGTTGCTGAAACTGCAGCTCTATTCTCTGTTTGTGTTGCTATACTGATCATAGTTGTTTTCTTCACCTGTGGTTCTGGCCTTGGTTGACTAGTAATCATGGGGGCCCAACGTGTGTCACTTGATATTACAAAACCGACCTGGTGATGTATGTTAGGTGGTGTTCTCCATTGCTGTATTAATCTGATATGTACCCTCATTCCATCTTCTGTCGTAATCATACATGTTTGTTGATCAGTCGTTGTGACATGATTTACTTCCCATATCTTTTGATGTTTGATTCCGTTGATAAAATTTCTAACAGCTATGCGACAATATCTTTTATTGAGACTTTTCCAGTGGCTGTCGACAGTGGCTATGCGACCCGTTTAGTTGCTGTTGTCTCGATACGTGATCAGGGATCTTCTATTGTAGTTATGTGGTGTGCTCTCTGATTCACTCCGGCAATATGTATTGTTGCTCTCATATCTGTGTCTGTCTCATTAGCCATCTCCGATATGTGTTAGAATCGCCCGTGAAGGGGGTTATAACTGAGCGAATTTGGTTGTATTTATTATAGTGATCTACATTGGATAGCGTGTCTATTATCCGTTGCAACGCGGTCATTGTGGGTTCGGCCTCTACAGATAAGGGTATGTTAGCAGGATGGACGTTTGCCTGTTGCATTTCCTGTTGCTGTTGTAGCTGCTGTGCATATAACGCCTGTTGTTGTTGTTGCTGTAGCGTATACAACGCTTGTTGTTGCTGCTGTTGTTCTAGGCTTGGATCCATTTTATTGATTATGCCTGTCTGTCTTCACCAAAAAAAGGGCAGGTCACGGCGCCAATTAGTGTAATATGTGGCCGTGTATGTTTATACGGCACTAGTAGTTATATTGATTTTATATAGTCAGAGTTAATCCTTCATATGTAGTGGTGGTTCAAGTGCTAACTGGCGTTCCGCCAGAGATCGTAATACTTGACCTTTTGTTATTTTTTTTTTCAACCCAGGAATGTTCTTCCCTTTAAGTTTGGTGATAAGCAAAACAGTTTCAGCACAACAACATATATCCACAAGAAATTATTGTAAAGTTCCACAAACAGCAATGTAGAAAAATACAATTAGATTTTATTGATGTAATTAGATAAACACTGTAAATTTCACAATGATGATTGGTTATCCGATATGAAAAAAATATGTAATCCAACTGAATAATATAGGTACATCCATATAGAATAATATATGTATATCCACAAGAATAATTTACTGATTTGTTTACTCAAAAACTTGTCTTGGTATCCTCAAAGACG
This sequence comes from Oreohelix idahoensis, assembly GCA_024509875.1. Taxonomy (NCBI): domain Eukaryota; kingdom Metazoa; phylum Mollusca; class Gastropoda; order Stylommatophora; family Oreohelicidae; genus Oreohelix; species Oreohelix idahoensis. The sequence continues at coordinate 48,346 of JAMPIV010003360.1, read as the reverse complement.
AAGTTCTCCTAACGCTATCAGTAAAAATCCTCTAGTCTAAAATCATGGTATCCTTGGAATCATAAGTCCTGAAATCGCTACCTATAGCCCACAACTCTTCTATTTATACTATTTCTTCTTTTTTCACGCCTTTTTTCACACAACTCGTCCTTTTTTTCACACGACACAATAATTAACATTTGCACTCCTCTCCTCAGCTTTTAGACCTTTTTGCACACGAAATTCTGTTATTTCGACTTTATTTTCACATGTGTGATCTTTTCCAACTTAAGAATAGGATATAAAAAAACCAGATCACACAAACATTCATTTCCCACTTTTGCGCTTATAAAACCCATTCATTATTATCTGGGACTGACCTACGTTTGCCCTGTCAGAGCAGTTACTGGCAACTGAACTTTGAATGAATACTGCGTTTTGTGTAAAAACGTCTTATTTGCTTTTACGGTCTGTCATTCTTACATGTAGCATCTTATAGCACGCATAAATTCTTAGCGTGAAGTAGGAGGGACAACGCTAGCGTGAAAGGGCAAGCGGTCACACAAGCACTGTCTTCACCTCAGTGAAAATACACTAAGCTAAGAAACAGTAGAACTATACTATATATAATGTATCACCATATATAATCCAGATAATACCAACTACAAAGAACACAGAGCAAGATCAGAATTAACTAACTATCACATACATACATACTAAGTCATACTAGTACACTAAAGAACAGTCAAAACATAGGAAAGAAACAATAACAAACCAAGAAGTAAATACAGAAATAGCACTACACTATTCAACAGGTAAAAGTATAAGATAGCTAGAAGCAGTAAGAAAGACAAATAACAGACTTTAATTCTCAGGAGAACAAGAAAATATCAATATAATACAGTAACAAACAAACAATAACTTATCTGAAGCTCCAACGGTGCTTGAGTATGAGGAATCCTCAGCACAGACAATGATGATGAGCACAGAACAAACCAGACTCCACAATTGGAAATATATATATAATCCAAACAAGTGTCAGTCCAGGAATAGCATCAATGTCAAATCTGAATGTATAATCCTTTTTCACACAATGACCACACTGCACTCCAAGGTGCTCACACAGCACTGTTTATCACATCTATATAGCACAGTCTACTTCAACACAGTTTAGTTTCACAGCTATACAACAGTCTCGGGTAAGTCGGCACGGCCCAAAGCCCAACACATTCGTCCGTGGTTGCGTAGTACTTGATTGTCAAGCACGTCTGCGTTGACAGGCAATGTCACTGGCGTTGTCTTAGGAAGGTCACGTCAGAGCTTATTTACCCGTGGGTGGGTACCTCAGTAAAGGCAGGTTACAGCAAGAATCCAGCTGAACAGCTCCTTCATGTGGCGAGAACACGATGACTCGCCTATAGCCTAACCACCTTAACCATACTCGTATGCCTATATGAACTTAAAAGTTCACAAAGGTACTCCACAACAACTCCTAACCCTTCTACGGTAACACTCAAAGCTACAGTGAATCAAGCAGGATAGCGCAACAACCGAAGTCGTCTCCCAGCCCTGCTGAAAACGTAACTTTGCTCCGCAGGGAGCCCCGAATGTTACCAAGAAATCGTGAAGACTACCTTGCTATCTATCTATTTAAAGCCTGACTTCACTGCACTTTTATTCCAAACACTTGACACAATATTTCAGCAATGCTTGCCAAACTAACCACCTTTACATCATATATGACCCACCTAAAAACACCTGTCGCTCCACTGCTCCCCCTGGATCAATACTTCTCTAGCACTATGATACAAAGTACACCTTGCAATGTATCAAACTGTCGCGCTAAACCTCAGCTGCAATCTTTCACTGCACTTGAGACACTACCTACTATCAATAACCAAAACCCAAAATACTCCATTAACTTTCTAGGGTCAACTCAATTCCTGACTGTTATATACTTTCCAAATTGAAAACAGCCATAATTCCTCAGGCGCTGTAACTAGGTCAAACGACCGTAAACAATTCACTACACAGACTGACAATCTCACTGCCGTAACACTGAAAAAATCAGTGGATACCGTAAACGAGGTCAACCAACCGTACACAGTACCCTACACCGACTGACTGGTAAACACGCATTCCTGAAACTATGAAGGCGCCCCACAGTGGCATTAATAACCTTCTAACACTCTGTGTGTACAATAAATATTCTTCCCTGTATATATCAAATATAGACACTATGGTCTTTACAAACGTCAGCAAGCTGGGAATACAATATTACAAAATACAGGTACTGTCCGCTATCAAATATTTGCCAATTAATAGAAGATCACTGGCCCCATGACCTCTAACTTACCGGACAAGAGCGCCCCAGATGTCAGAACTGGACACAAGAGAATACTTGTGCTGTCAGAGCAAACTCTCTACTGGTACTGTGGGTTTAAGGCACTCTCACACTAGACTCTTAGCTCGCTGTCTCAAAGGTACAACCATAGCACACAATAGCTGACATAAATAACATGATAACACCTATAACAGATAATGGCCCTTTTTAATGAATATTACACACAGAGGAGCCGCACCCGGCTGACGGTACACATGAACATGCATTGCACAATTCACTGAAAGAACTGCCACATACTTGCCACACACTATAGCTCAACAAGATATCCAAATAATAGTCGCAGAGACAATCTACTCAGCAACCGCCATGACTATCACTCACATAGGCGGAATACACTACTGACAAAACGCAATACATAATTGCAATCAGCTTATCAGAAATACAATCCAGGAGGAAATCACTAGCATGCACAATATCAAACTAGCAACAAATCACAACTCCTGATCTCATGAAAATAACGTCAAGAAGTAATGGACAATAGTGGCATCCATATAAATTTCCCCAGCAAAAGCTGCTGACAACGGCCATCAACGACTTCTCAGTTGAGCGGACATATTTAGACTCCCTTTGCCGCCAAACTGTTTCTTCCGGTTTCCCTTCTAGCCAAAACCGGCTGGACAGGTATTCAAAGATGAATACCAGTGTTGTCACACTACAGTGTAACCACTATACAATTTAGTGAATAATTATGCTGTGACACCCAACAGTATCATCATCATCATCATCATCATGACCATCATTATCATCATCATCATGACCATCATTATCATCATCACCATCATCATTACCATCATTATCATCATCATCATCATGACCATCATCATCATCATCATTATCATCATGACCATCATTATCATCATCATCATCATGACCATCATCGTCATCATCACCATCATCATGACCATCATTATCACCATCATCATCATGACCATCATCATCATCATCATTATCATCATGACCATCATCATCATCATCATGACCATCATGACCATCATCATCATCATCACCATCATCATGACCATCATTATCATCATCACAATCATCATCACCATCACAATCATCATTATCACCATCACCATCATCATTATCATCATCACCATCATAAGCGCCCTGTTCCCTCCCTATGGAACAGGGCGCTATCACTGCAGCTGTCCTCCAGAATGAAGTCTGCATAAAGCATTCACATTATCTTGCAGCGGTGGTCCGTGTAGCAATTAGTTTTACACGATGCGATTGCCAGCCCCATACACAACCTCATAGTCGTCACCTTGTACGATATGCCTGAGGGAACAATAGGCCTGAGTTTTATTTGTCACACAAGCGACCCCCGGGAAACACAGGGCGCACCGCACGAATATAGACTTGACTAATTGCTGTATCTCTTATTTAACAGCCCAGACGTTGCGCCCCAGTACTCCACTATAGGAAGTTATCTTACTAGCTGCAACACAGTAACTTTAGATGCAGCGATTCTAGGATGTTCCTGGATGCTGAAAGCACCACGTTTTGTCCGATGTATGGACGAAACTGGAGTCTTTGGACCCGTACTTGACATGTACCAGTTGTAAGTGGTTTAATGTAAAGATATTGAACACAAGTAATGACAAACCTTTTTTTTTTTTTAACAGATAGTGGTAGCCTTCTCAAGTCATAACAGAATATGCAAATTATGGACCATTGAGGGAGTAGGGGTCGTTAGTGTATAAAGCAACGTATTAAAAGCCGGCGTGTCAACATTTTGTGACGAAGTATGACAATTTATTAAAGGAAGGTCGGTTTGTGACCTTAAACAAACTAATACGAGAAAAAATATCAGAACACAATAGATGTCGTAACCCCCATCTTCATAGTCTATTTTTATCCGCAATAGCTAACAACTCATTCGTAGACGACTTATATTAATGTTATATTTTCAGTGTTTAAACTCTTGAAGTTTTGTGGACTTGCTCTTAAGTTAAAAAATATTTTATGAGACGATAACATAAGTAAGAATTAAATCTATGGATGTGTTTACTTTATACTTAGTTTACTTTGTATTGTTTGAATTAGATTAATCAAACATGAGCGTAATTTATAATAAATTCAGCAACATTTTTACCAGCAAAGTAATATTTGTAAAATCGAGAAAAGATTGTTATTTTCTCTGAACTAGTTAACTAATTTACATTCGATTACATTCGTTGTGTCAGTATTCCAAACACCCGGGGGAAGGGGGTTATGAGATTTGTGAAGTTGCATAAGAGGTGGGTCTAGGTTTTTGTGTCAAAATGTGAAGCGGAAGTTGGGGGGAGGGGGGGGGGTTACAAGTGGCAAACCTTGCGTGACTTCAAATGTGGACGACCTCATCCTCCTGAACGGTTTTTTAACCTGATGTTCCTTTTTTTTTGCTAAAGGCACTGGATATGAATATTTCGTCATTGGAGAACGAAGCTGCCGATCGCGTTAAGTGGAGATGCTCCTTACGATGGCACCTCAGATTGGGTGAAAGAAGCTCTCACAACAAAATTGTAAAGGGTAAAGGATCCCGTTACACGCCTCTTGAGGCATATTAGGAATATGGTGTTAGGCCCATATTTTCTTGACCATCAGCACACTAATAGTGATGTGCTCAGCATCATGCCGCCCGCCTTAACCTTCATAGAGTTGCTCTGGTACCCAATAAATGAGGCTGGGTCGACTTCGGAGCCGTTTGCGGTCAAAATAATCATACCTTAACTGGAGATCGAACCATGGACTACCGAGCTAGGAAGCCAGTGCACTAACCACTTATTGTCACATGATCACTAGTTTGAATTAATGTTGTTTTTTTATTTCAAATTGTTGAACAACAATTAATGTAATAATTCCTATTTGTTAAATTTATATAATATAACTACAGAGTAGTGTCCCATTCATAATTTGATGTTGTAAAAGTTATGTTGTCATTATTTAATACCCATCTTATTAATAGAACACATTTCACAAATCCTTGACTCTATACCTTAATTTCAATTACATTATAATCCTCCACTACAGGATTAGGTAGGCTGCATTGTAGGGTCAGCCTATCAGAACTAATTTTCGGACCGTATCCAAATGCAATGGTCTCAGATAATCCGGGAATAGCCGTGATAGAGATACAGACCTGGATCAGGTCGTCTATTCTTCGTTCTCTTTGTCCATCTCTCTCTCTAAGTGTTGTTCCACAATTTCTGTCAGGGATTTCTTATTCACGTCACGAGCATAAACATTTATGAAGAGAAATTTCTTGGAGAGTTATTAAATTGTTTACTGTTACCATACATTATCTACATTCTCTAGGAGACTATCAATTATCTGTCTTTCCATCACCACAAATAGTGAGCGAATCAACTAAAGATATTTCTACTCGCCATAATATCTCCACAATATATACATACATACAAATACAGGTATATATATATTTCCAGTGTCAGATTGACAGACAATTATGACGCAGATATAAATGTACTTTTTTACAATAACATAGCCTGGAAGAATCAAAACCGACCACACGTGGCGGGTGATAGTGAGAGACGGTATGTTTCAAGGTTTTATTGATGGCGCGTTCGCCGGATGTAAAACCCATGTACAAGTTCAACATGGTAGGTAATGACGTAACATAGGGCAATAATTAATTCATTAATAGATATATATGTCTTTATAAAAGTATGAGCTAAAGCCTACGCTTGTTTTAGAAATTATATTTGTTTAAGAGACATGCCAAACCACAATTTAAAATTATTAAAATATAAATATTTCAAGTAAAGCATCAACAATATGATAAGTTTTGCATTAAAAATTTACATTAGTAACTGGAAAAGAGTGGTATGCAATAAATACATGTCCTAAATATTAATTTCTTGTTTTTGTGCAGGTTCTCTCCCGTTACCACAAAAAATACCGCAATAAATACCGCAATAAATTCCCTTTTAAAAGAAGCGTGCTCACACATTTAATGCATAAACAACACTTAAAGTTATCCCCTCCCCCTCCCCCCACCAAGACGAAGACATAAGTGACCGTTCTGTGATCTAGCTGTAAGATTCTAGCATATAACCTTTGTGATAACAGCTGGTCCGTGTAATCACTATACTGCTGCTGTTACTATTCTTCGTTATGACCACATTTGAGTGACTGTTTCTGTTTTGTAATTTACGTACCCTTAAGTTCCTTCATGTATGATACTGCCTCTATTAATCATTTTATTTAACACTGTAACAATCTTTTTCTTCTCCAAGTAGTATCATTATGCCATCATCATCATCGTCATCACCATCATCATGACCATCATTATCATCATCATTATCATCATCACCATCATCATGACCATCATTATCATCATCATCATCGTCATCACCATCATCATGATCATCATCATCGTCATCACCATCATCATGACCATCATTATCATCATCATCATCATCATGACCATCATCATCGTCCTCATTATCATCATGACCATCATCATCGTCATCACCATCATCATGACCATCATTATCATCATCATCATCATGACCATCATCATCACCATCACCATCATCATCATGACCATCATTATCATCATCATCATCATCATCATCATCATCATGACCATCATTATCATCATCATCATCATCATGACCATCATTATCATCATCATCATCATCATCATCATCATCATCATGACCATCATTATCATCATCATCATCATCATGACCATCATTATCACCATCACCATCATCATCATGACCATCATTATCATCATCACCATCATCATCATGACCATCATTATTATCATCATCATCATCATGACCATCATTATCATCATCATCATCATCATCATCAACATGACCATCATCATCATCATCATCATCATCATCATGACCATCATTATCATCATCACCATCATTATCATGACCATCATTATCATCATCATCATCATGACAATCATTATCATCATGACCATCATCATGACCATTATTATCATCATCATCATCATCATGACCATCATTATCATCATCACCATCATCATGACCATCATTATCATCATCATCATCATCATGACCATCATTATCATCATCACAATCATCATCATCATAACCATCATTATCATCATCATCATTATCATAATGACCATTATTATCATCATCGCCATCATCATCATCATAACCATCATTATCATCATCATCATCATCATCATGACAATCATTATCATCATCACCATCATCATCATCATAACCATCATTATCATCATCATCATCATGACCATCATTATCATCATCATCATCATGACCATCATCATCATCATCACCATCATTATGACCATCATTATCTCCATCATCATCATAAGCGTCCTGTTCCCTCCCTATGGAACAGGGCGCTATCACGGCAGCTGCCCTCCAGCATGAAGTCTGCATAAAGCATTCACATTATCTTGCAGCGGTGGTCCGTGTAATAATTAGTTTTACACGATGCGATTGCCAGCCCCATACACAACCTCATAGATGTCGTAACCCCCATCTTCATAGTCTATTTTTATCCGCAATAGCTAACACTTCCTTCGTAGACGACTTATATTAATGTTATAATTTCAGTGTTTAAACCCTTGAAGTTATGTGGACTTGCTCTTAAGTTAAAAATTATTTTATGAGACGATAACATAAGTAAGAATTAAATCTATGGATGTGTTTACTTTATATTTAGTTTACTTTGAATTGTTTGAGTTAGATTAATCAAAAATGAGCGTAATTTATAATAAATTCAGCAACATTTTTACCCGCAAAGTAATATTTGTAAAATCGAGAAAAGATTGTTATTTTCTCTGAACTAGTTAACTAATTTACATTCGATTACATTCGTTGTGTCAGTATTCCAAACACCTGGGGAAAAGGGGTTATGAGATTTGTGAAGTTGCATAAGAAATGGGTCTGGGTTTTTGTGACGAAATGTGAAGCGGAAGTTGGGGGGGGGGGGGGGGGTAAGAGGGGGGGGGGGTTTCAAGTGGCAAACCTTGCGTGACTTCAAATGTGGTCGACCTCATCCTCCTGAACGGTTTTTTTTCCTTTTTTTTTGCTAAAGGCACTGGACATGAATATTTCATCATTGGAGATGAAGCTGCCGATCGCACTAAGTGGAGATGCTCCTTACGGTGGCACCTCAGATTGGGTGAAATAATCTCTCACAACAAAATGGTAAAGGGTTAAGGATCCCGTTACACGCCTCTTGAGGCATATTGGGAATATGGTGTTAGGCCCATATTTTCTTGACCATCAGCACACTAAAGGTGATGTGCTCAGCATCATGCCGGCCGCCTTAACCTTCATAGAGTTGCTCTGGTACCCAATTCATGAGGCTGGGTCGACTTCGGAGCCGTTTGCGGTCAAAATAATCCCACTTTAACTGGGGATCGAACCATGGACTACTGCGCTAGGAAGCCAGTGCACTAACCACTTATTGTCACATGATCACTAGTTTGAATTAATGTTGTTATTTTATTTCAAATTGTTGAACAACAATTAATGTAATAATCCCTATTTGTTAAATTTATATAATATAACTACAGAGTAGTGTCCCATTCATAATTTGATGTTGTAAAAGTTCTGTTGTCATTATTTAATACCAATCTTATTAATAGTACACATTTCACAAATCCTTGACTCCATACCTTAATTTCAACTACATTCTAATCCTCCACTACAGGATTAGGTAGGCTGCATTGTAGGGTCACAGTCTATCAGAACTAATTTTCGGACCGGATCCAAATGCAATGGTCTCAGATAATCCGGGAATAGCCGTGATAGAGATACAGACCTGGATCAGGTCGTCTATTCTTCGTTCTCTTTGTCCATCTCTCTCTCTCTAAGTGTTGTTCCACAGTTTCTGTCAGGGATTCCTTATTCACGTCACGAGCTTAAACATTTATGAAGAGAAATTTCTTGGAGAGTTATTAAATTGTTTACTGTTACCATACATTATCTACATTCTCTAGGTGACTATCAATTACACTGGTCAACAAATTTTCAAAAGTTATTTGTGCCAGAAATTAAATATACCATTTCTTATTGATTTTGACATGCTGATTTCAAATATCATAATGAAATTCACCAATTGGCTCTTGTTTTTTTTAAATGATGAATTTACATTACAGTAATACAAATAATGTATGCTTGTTTAATTCTCTTGGGTGAACAGCTAGTCTTTCTACTTTAGCATTATAAAAATTGTGGTTACATAGTCAATTAATTGATATTTCAACATAGAATGATAGAAAAAATAAAAACATTATTTAAAGTTCACATATCATGTTTTAAAAAGGCACATTTGAACCCAATCTGTCATTATTCAGTCTCTGTTCGAGCTCTCTTTGCTTGCTTCTTGTAGTCAATCGATGAGGTGTCTCTTGTCACAGTCCAATAGTAATCAGCAAGCATTGAAGGGCTCCAATTGCCTTGATACCTTGTGTTCATAGCAGCAATGTCCTGGTGAAATCGTTCACCATGCTCATCACTGACCGCTCCACAGTTTGACGTAAAGAAATGCAGATGAGAATCCAGAAAATGAATATTCAAAGACATGTTGCAGCCAAGACTCTTATACTTCAGAAGGAGATTTTCTACAATTTCATTGTAATTATCAGATCGGTGAGGAAGGAAAAACAATGCCCTCTCAAATTTATAAAGGACAAGCAAGGCAAATTGCTTACTGCCCCGAAGGAAGTAATGGAAAGATTGAAAGAATATTTCTCAGAACTCCCGGATGGTGAGCATGGTGAAGCATCAGAAATGATAACCACTAGCACAGAAGAGAAAACCAATGATGGTGAAGATGACATAAAGATGGAAGAACTGAGGGCAGCACTAGAGAAAATCAAGATGGGCAAAGCAGCAGGGCATGATGGTATAACACCAGAAATGGTTAAGTACATGGGAGCATCAGGCGACCTATTACTCTTAAAGGTCCTACAGGCAGCATGGTGCAACAAGACCATACCAAAGGATTGGGAGATTGCCATCATAACACCAATTTTCAAAAAGGGTGACAATCGACAATGTGGAAACCATAGAGGCATATCCCTTCTCAGTGTCCCTGGTAAAATCTACTCTAGAATCCTAGAGCAGAGACTCCGACGCCTAGCTGAGCCACAATTGGATGAGATCCAGTGCGGATTCCGAGCAAACCGAAGTACTCAAGACCTAATCTTCACACTCAGACAGCTGAGTGAAAAGGCCCTTGAGTATAAGAGTGAGATCCATCTTTGTTTCATAGATCTGGAAAAGGCGTTTGACAGGGTCCCCTGGAGCAAACTTTGGGACTGTTTGGCAAGGAAGAATATTCCAGCACCTCTGATTCATGCTATACAGAGCTTCTACAAGTCTTGCAGAAATTATGTGAGGATAGCAAACCATAAGTCAGAAGAGTTCAGGACCACCACTGGTGTAAGACAAGGTGATATCCTATCACCTTACCTCTTCATACTCCTTATGGACGATGTCATCAAGGCATGTTAGGAGAGAACAAGAAAGTATTCAGTTGGGTACTGGAAGATGAGACAGGTCTATATTTCGGAGCTGGCATTTGCTGATGATGTTGCCCTGATTGCTAAATCAGAGGTACATCTCCAATCCAACCTGCAAGTCTGGAAGGAAGAGCTGGAGAAGAGAGGGATGTTCATAAGCAGCTCTAAAACAAAATCCATAGTGATATCACGAGAAGAAAGAAAACATCAGATTAAGTTGGGAGAACAGGTCCTGGAGCAGGTCGACCACTTTAAATATCTCGGAGCTATTATAGACCGAAAGGGAGGCATCAAAGAAGAGTTGGCCACTCGAAAAGCAGCGGCTGGGAGACTTTTTCAGGCCATAAATCGTGGATTCCTCAGCAAGAAAGAGGTTGGTAAGAAAACGAAGATGGCTGTATACCGCTCCACCTATGTCCCAGTCTTGACATATGGATGCGAGTCGTGGGCAATGACTACAACCCACAAAAGCCAGATCCAAACCTCAGAAATGAGGTATCTGAGGAAAGTGGTTGAAGTAACAAGAAGAGACATGGTCCGCAACCAGACGATCCGTCAAGGCTTAAAATCCCATCCGCTGCAGATCCTAATAGAACTGTCCCAACTAAGATGGTTTGGCCATGTCTGCAGAATGGGAGAAGATCGGCTACCACGACAAGCATGGGAAACAAAGAGCCAGGGATCCAGACCTCCAGGACGACCCAGAGTCCGCTGGGAGGACAACATTAGACAATCTTTGAAGGACCGAGGACTAGAATGGAACAAGGCCAGGAAGAAGACAGCTGATAGAATGGTCTGGCGCTCTCTCTTCCAAACCTGTACACCTCACGGTAGAAGGGGAACAACTAAGTAAGTAAGTAAGTAAGTATTATCAGATCGGTTATTTCCAAGAAAATTGTCCACCACAGACTTAAATGCTAGCCATGCTGCTTTTTCCTTGCCATTCAACACGCAAATAAACTCGTCATCATGAAGAAGTTTTCGAATTTGCGGACCAACAAATACTCCCTCTCTTATTTTAGCTTCACACAGTCTTGGAAATTTTCTGATGAGGTATTTGAAAGCCATTGCCTTGACAATGTTTTTCGTGAGACCCAGCTTAATGTGCAAGGGTGGCAACAAAATCTTGCTGGTGTCGACAAGTGCTGGGTTCTCAACGTTCTTACTGCCAGGCTGCAATGACTGCCTGATTGGCCAATGTCTTTTGATGTAATGGTCACTTCGTGCACGGCTATCCCACTCACAGAGAAAGCAACAGTACTTGGTGTATCCACCCGGTAGTCCAAGCAAAAGAGCGACCACTTTTAAGTCACCGAAAAGTGACCAATGATGATGATCGTAGTTTATACACTTCAAAACCTGCTTAATGTTTTCTTTCATATGAACTGCGTGACCAACTGGAATTGACGGTAACACATTACCATTATTCAACAAAACAGCTTTAAGACTCGTCTTGGATGAATCAATGAAAAGCCTCCACTCTTCCGGTATGTAATTGATTTTGAGTTCTGCCATTAAACCAGAAATGTTGTGGCACGCAGAAAGGTCATCCTCTTTGAAAAAGAATGTAATAAGCGGCTTCTGGAGGTTCCTATACACAGAAATTGTAACATCTTCTGCCAGGATATTCCACTGTTGCAATCTGGAACCCAAAAGCTCCGCCTTGTTCTTCGGTAAATTCAGATCTCTTACAAGATCATTCAGTTCGCCTTGGGTTTTTAAGTGTGGTTTAGTGGGTGTAGTCTGCTCAAAATCTGGGTCGCCTGAGGTTGATGGTTCAGGACCACCAATGTCCTCTTCTTCATCAGTGGAAGCAGCTGAAAATAATTCTGGCACTTTGGGAACTGGTAGGTCATCGCCATGTGGTACCGGACGTATTGCAGAGGGGATGTTTGGATATTCCAGAGTCCATTTTGTCTTCTTTGATATGCCTTTCCCAATTAGAGGGACCATGCAAAAGTAACAGTTGTTGAGATGATCAGTGGGCTCTCTCCAAATCATTGGGACTGCAAAAGGCATAGCTTGCCTTTTGCCAGTCAACCACAGTTTAAGATGTGCTGCACATGTATTGCAGCATATGTGTGGCGCCCAGCTCTTATCTTGATCTCCTATTCTGCAGCCAAAATACAAACTGTACGCCTTCTTAATCACTTAAGTTATATTTCGTTTTTGTGATAGAAATGTCACCTCACCACATACATAACATAAATTATTAGCACTGTTCACACATGTCCTAGGCATTTCTAACTACCATACTTTTGATAAGGACAAATGCACTAACTAATGGCAAAATTATATCAGAGATAAGATATTTGTACACAAAGGTGATGTAATCATAGGTAGGATTGCATCATTAACTTCTAGTTACATTTTTATTGGTCATTAGAAAAAATTATGCAATCACCCACAACAGTTGCGTCATATATATAAATTGGCCGTAATTAAATAAACTAGTAGCATATATCTTGAAAACTAGAGCCAATCAACATTTTTTAATGTCATTTTCGTTTTCAGCACACCAAAATTAGTTAAGATCAGCTATTATCATTTCTGGTACATTTTGGTTGTTGACTAGTGGATCAAGCACGGGAAACAAAGAGCCAAGGATCCAGACCCCCAGGACGACCCAGAGTCCGCTGGGAGGACAACATTAGACAATCTTTGAAGGACCGAGGACTAGAATGGAACCAGGCCAGGAGGAAGACAGCCGATAGGATAGTCTGGAGCTCTCTCTTCCAAACCTCTACACCTCACGGTAGAAGGCGAACGACTAAGTAAGTAAGACTAGTGTTATCTGTCTTTCTATCACCACAAATAGTGAGCGAATCAACTAAAGATATTTCTACTCGCCATATTAGCTCCACAATATATACATACATACATATACAGGTATATATATATATATATATATATATATATATATATATATATATATATATAGATATATATATATATATATATATATATATATATATATATATATATATATATATATATATATATATCTTTACAGTGTCAGATTGACAGACAATTATGACGAAGATATAAATGTACTTTTTTACAATAACATAGCCTGGAAGAATCAAAACCGACCATACGTGGCGTGTGATGGTGAGAGACGGTATGTTTCAAGGCTTTATTGGTGGCGCATTCTCCCCGATGTAAAACGCATGTACAAGTTCAACATGATAGGTAAGCACCCGACTGAAGACGCAAATATTACATTAAAAGATATATAAAGCTTTATAAAAGTATAAGCTAAAGCGTACGCTTGTTTTATAAATTATATTTGTTTAAGAGACAAGCCAGACCACAATTTAAAGGTTTTAAAATATAATATTTTACGTAAAACATGAACAATGATATACGATTCGCATTAAAAATTCACAGTAGTAATTGGAAAAAAGGGGTTTGCAATAAACATATCCCCTAAATATTAATTTCTTGTTTTTGTGCAGGTTCTCTCCCTTAACCACAAAAAATACCGCAATAAATTCCCCTTTAAAAGAAGCGTGCTCACACATTCACTGCATAAAAAACACGTAAAGCATATTTCCCCCCCCCCCCTCCCACCAACGCCCCATTATAGAGCAGTGCTCAGAATGGCAGAGACAGATGTACATTAAGGTGGTGTACTACAGTGAAAACTAACTTTTGTTCTAATAACATTTTCAAACTATTTATGTGCTCAGTAGACACAGTGTATGTCCATGAACCAAATTCTACTGTTTATTTTGTTAAAAAACATGTGGTTACCATGGTAACGAAAAAAAATCAGCCATATTGGATTTTCACAAATTTTCGAGAGCTAAAAACTTAAGTTTCCCATTGACCAAACTTTACCAAATTGCACACACATGTTGTGACTGACAATTAAAACAATTTGTCACATGCGTTTTTTGATAAGTTTAAAAGTATATTTTTAATGATTTTTAAAATAAATACACTTTATTTGTATGAAAAAAATATAAAAAAATATTTTTAAAAATATATCAAAGCAAATTACCAAAATATCAAAAAGAGCATGTGATTATTTTAAGGTATATATGTGTACAACATGCATGCCAAATGTCAGACTGATCTATTAGATAGTTTGTAAAAAATAACATATTTTGTTAATAAAAATTTTAGTTTTGAGAAAAAGGCATTTTTTTAGTCACCGAATGCCTTGTCATGTCCAATGCACCTCCTTCAGCTTCTTGTAGCTCCTTCTCTTGCCTTTATCTTGCCTAATTTTTCTTCTTTCCTTCTACATGGTAACCAAACAAAAAATAAAAAAACAACCGCCATATTGGGTTTTTCACCAATTTTCAAGAGCAAAAATCTTATGTTTTCCATTGACCAAACTTTATCAAATTGCACACACATGTTGTGATCGACAATTAAAACAATTTGTCACAAGCTTTATTTGATAAGTTTAAAATTCTATTTTTAATGATTTAAAAAATAATACACTTTATTCGTATGAAAAAAATTAAGAAAAATAATATTTGAAAAATATATCACAGCAAATTACCAAAATATCTAAAAATGCAATAATGTTATTTTAAAGATATAGATGTGGACTACATGCAGGCCAAATGTGAGACTACTCTGTTAGATAGTCTGTTAGTAATAAAAAATTTTGTTAATAAAATGTTTGTTTTAAGAAAAATGCATTTTACTCACCGATTGCCTTGTCTTGTCCAATATACTCCATTCTGGGGGACTTATTGTGTTTAAAATCCTCCAGGACTATATGCTGCACCTTCTTCAGCTTCCTGCAGCTCCTCCTCTCGCCTTTGTCTTGCCTCTTGCCTAATTTTTCTTCTTTTTACAAGTTTGTCAGCCTCATGTTTCTGGCTGTTGGCCAGACGTTTCCTCAATCGCACCTGTCCAAGGCGTATTGAGTTTGTTCCAGATGCTTGACCATACAGCTTTTTTATTTCTGCACTGGCTGATGGACCAAAGTTGAACTCTCCAACGGCCACAAGGACACTGAATTATGCTTTTTTTTACTGACACAAATCTCCGCTTGCTGCAACGACTCCATATAATATTGTGTAGGCTTTCATTTGCATTTTATGTTGCACCTAGCTCACAACGCTTGAGCAGATGCTGATCAGTAAGACGCTCATAAATATGGGCTAAGTGCTTATGGAGCAGGTTGTAGTCTAGCGGAGTGTGAACCTTGGTCTCGTGTAGTCCGGCAGCTTCTCCTTTGGCGATGGAAGCCTGATAGAAACACCAGGAGTCTTTGCCTGGCGGACACAAATTATGTTGGGGTTTGTCGTTTGTCGAATACCCATGGTAGAGAGAAGCCATGATGGCTTGTTTCATCTCTGGGGCTTTACTATGCTTGCGGATGGCCCTGGTGTAGTAAATACACAATTTTCGTATGGCATTTTGGGTTAGATGACTACGGCCATTTCCCCCAAGGGTGACTTTTTGCTTCCTGCAGTCAGTAATCAGTGTCCTCAGTCCAGTGCCTAATCACTTTGCAACATGGTTGACGCACTCTTCTTTGGTTATGTCAACTTCTGGTCCATACGGTTTGATGTCGCAGAGTCTGTTGTAGGCCGTGGAATCGCCATCTGATAGCAAAACAGTGTAGCGTAGCTTGTAAGTAAATAAATTAAGGGGCTGCTGTAAAACTGGTAAGGAATATAAGTATATAAACCAATACCACAGTATTGAATCAGTTCTACAAATTAACGGTTCACGTGAAACAAGGGACGTTTCGGGTTTTACCTTTCATCAACCACAGTTACAAACAGGTGACTAGGATAAGAATTACATATAGATACTACAAAAACATACGATGATGAGAAACATACAGAAAATGAGCGATATAAGCAGGTGGAAAAAATAAACAACCACAGTGATGAGCGAAAAATGAACAATAATAATACAAGAAAATCGTAATACCTGAAAGAAATACCGAAACAAGAAAGTAAATAATCAACGAAACGAAAAAAAGAATGAACAAAACTATCGAACACCCAAAAGGTGACTTAGCTAGATCGGAAAATGCTTGGAATAAAACACTGAGGCACTTTATCAAGGAAATCCCGTATCAAAGGAAATGACGTATAAGATCGCGACAATAAGATACGAAACGAACCAAAACAAAAACATAAGAAGACAGAGCGAAAAGACAGCGAATAACGAAGAATGAAAAAGAGAGAAAAACCACCAGAATTTATGAAAAATGATGTTGGATATTAAGCCCTTTTGGAGTTAAACAGCCCATTTGAAAAATAAGACGATTCTCCAACGAAAAGCGATTCCGGTCATCACCGACACATGAAAGGAGGGCAGTAACATGAATATCGGAATTACGTGAATGGTCAGGCTTATTGACATGAAGGGCCACCGGTAAATGTTTGTCGTGATAGATGTCATTTAAGTGCTCACGAAACCTGTCTGCCAAACGTCTGCCAGTTTCACCAATATAGGTAATGCCACACCTCTTGCAGATTGTGGTAAAGTGGGATGTTATAAATATTTATAGGGGTCTTAGTGTACTGACTGAGATCAGCTGTGAAGGTATCTGTATCTAATAGGTGTAGTGTTTTGCAGATAACCTTACTTGCTACCACATTATACCTCAGTCAGAATTATTCTGGAATATTGTGATGACTACGTTAAATGTCTAGGGTATGTATTTGATGAAGTGTAAGTCACAACAACAACAGACAGATAAACAATTTAATTTATTCCACCACACTTGACAACACTGTGACACTCACACACATTTAACACTCTATAAGAATATCTTAAATGAGTCACTGGTAAATTTTCAAATATCAATATGTATTAAGTACTTTCATTAATATATGTGTCCTGATTCAAATACAAAGTGAACCAGGAATCACAATCAATTGTAATTACAATTTATATGTACAGAATTTATCAATATGAACCTTTTAGTGACATATTTTATTAATATTATCCTATGTGTGTCAGTTGTGTAGTGGTACTATGAGGTAATACTGGTTTTGTTTCTTCAAGCTCTGTTGGTATTTGTCATCATGATTTCAAGTGTTTGTTTCTGTTGGAACTAGTATTGGAGATGTTCTCAGTTCCTGGCATTAAAACAATTAATTTCCCCTCTTAATTTTATACAATGTCAATTAAGATGGGGTTACATAATGTTGAGCTCCTCTGGCCACAGACTCTTATCTTTCGTGATGGCGGCAGGAAAAGACTCCTCTGCTCGATAGCCTCCCTGTGTTCTGGAGACACCTCACTGTTTGCTATATGGACCAAGGAGTATGCTGTCCGCCTCTGGATTCAGCAAAGCTCAGACCAGGTGCTGCTCAATAACTTTAGGACCACGGTCCCACAATTCATGGAAATAATACATAGTTACGTTGACTGGCAATGAATATAGCACAATTTCGATCTGCCGATGTCCCAGGCTTTTATTTAGAAAAATATGCACTGGCGCTCAACGCACTGGTTCTTTAGTAAGTTTATTTTAAAATGTGGTGCTGACCTGACGCCTCTGATTGACTATATTGGCAGGTCTAACCAATCGAGCCATGTTTACACAGCTTTTCAAAAAAGTACTCCTACTCACGTTTCCCCTAACAACAAAGAAGTAGTATTTATAGTCCGACTAATCGTGTTTAGCCTTACATTTACTTTCCGCCAATCAAATAGGAGGTAACTGTAAAGTATCAGTCTGTCTGCTCTGTAAGGAAGAGTGGTGTGTTGTTGAGATCAGGCATGCTCCAGTCTACCCAGCTGTAAATGGGTAACTCACCCTAGTCCTGAGTTAGGGAAGGCAAAGGCTCCAGGGGAAGCAGGCCCTAAACTTGGTCACTTCAGCCGACGCTGGATGGTGTATGTATGAAGTAGAAGTGTAGAGTGTGATTACCGCGAATGGTGTACTGTTCGTGTGCTGACCAATATAACCACTCACACTTGTGTCTACAAGGCACCAATGCAGACTGCTGGAATCTTAGTTTACTCAATTTATTCAGACGTACACACTGGGACATACGAGTACATCATGGTTCGTTGACATATCAATTTGTAGGTATACATAGCAGATCTGAAGTCATGACACATTCAGAAATAATGGGCAGTACATCAAAAGTTCAATGTCATGATACATTATGGCCACATCCCCCTATCTGACTAAACGCGTCAGTGAAGGCGGATCGATAAATAACCAAAGTTACTTGACGTCCATAGTTTGTAGTATAAATTATGAAACCACGAAAGGGGGTTTCTAGCAAGATTGAGATCTCCCTGTCACTGTCCGATAATAAGATAAATAATCTGTTCTCTTGGCAGTGATCAAAACATATGATGACCGAAATCCAACATGGCTACCTCCCTGAGTTGTCGTTCACTCATTCATAGGAAGGAGAATATAAGCCAGAGTTAATTTATAATGGGTATATAAAGGATTTCATAAATGTTTCCATACAGCTCTACGGTGATCAGGTTAATTCACGTAGCCATAACCGCTGCAGGAAAATCTGTCATCTTCGTCGATACAAAACACGACACTAGCATAGCGAAGCACAAAAGTCAAGCTAGGCCTAACCGACGAGAGATCATCAAAAATAGGAGCTGGGTTTACCTGGAGTCCGAATCATCTATATACTGACATAAGGAGAGTCTCTAACACAAACTATCGTAGAGACACCATCTCCTTCAGAAGAAAAACCACTTCGTGAGACATTTTTTTCTGACGAAAGGACCAGCTCTAGAAAAACGTACCCCGCCATTTGTAAGCAGTACATCGGAACTCATCACGACTTGTCAAGACAACTCATACTTCCGCTAGCAAGAATCTAGTCCCTCCTACCCATCCAAAATATACAATATAGGACTGATTCTACTTGTACTAATAATATGTAATACATATGAATTCAGGCCATAAACACAATAAGCAAATTAATATATTTTCTGGCCCTAAAAAATAAGTACAAACGCAAGCGCAATATCCTTGCGCTGGATCAATATCCAGAACGATTACTCCTATAATCAAAAGTGTGAATCAAACATGGATTATCTCGCTTTTACCATAAACAGCATTTTCATACACAAATGAATGAATGTCTATATTTTTCCCATATTAAATAGCCATATCGATTTTTGTAATATGTGCGTCAAAATATGCACGCAACAGATTACCACACCCCTCGGGAAAAAAAATGGTACTTTTTTTTTTGAAATACATCTAGGAGCAACATACAATAGGCTCACAACGCACCAATAACAATGCGCAGATGATAAGCATAAGTTTTATGACCTTAGAGAAAGTACTTCTCTAAGTATAAATATTTCCAGAGAGGTGTCACCAACGCATACTACAATATTAGCAATGACACAATTTCCACATTAGTTTATACATAAATTCCATCTAAGATATCTTAACATCATGATCATCAAAGACGAAAAACATTGAAAGATCAGCGGTGAATAAATATCAATGAACCGCTAAGTAGTGTTACAATCAATATATGATATATTACATATGTGTACACATTTCAACATAGAAACAACTGTATCAAAGTTGTATAACAGTTATGAATCATGTGGGCATCTAGACAAAATATCTGCCATCACATTTTCTGACCCACGGATAGCTCGCACCGAAAAATGAAATGGCTGTAGAGCAATCGCGTATCGCGTTGATCTCGCGCTCTTCAGATTTTTACTCTGAATAGCCGTAAGAGCTTTCTGGTCAGTTTCCACAATGAAATGCGCGCCCAGAAGAAATCTTTGCAGTTTAAGGATTGACCAAACCATAGCCAATAATTCACGGTCTAGGACCGAGTAATTCTTCTCTGCGGCATTTAATTTCCGAGAAATATACATCACAGGATGCAGAGTTCCAGAGTACTCTTGCATTAGTGCAGCTCCAATCCCGGTGGATGAAGCGTCACTACGAAGAATAAATGTCTTATCCTTAGAAGGCAATACTAGGATAGGTGAAGTAGAAAACATAGTTTTAACCTTATCCAAAGAGGATTGACATTCTTGAGTCCAATGGACTACATTAGGAGACCCTTTCTTTAGCAAGGAAGAAAGAGGTGACATAATGGAGGACAGATTCGGGATGAATCGTCCATAAAATTGTATTAGACCTAAGAGACTTCGTACTTGCTTTTTAGTCTTAGGAATAGAAATGTTAAGTATCTTACTTGTATTATGGTCTTCTGTTTTTAGGAACCCATGACCAACACGGTGTCCTAAGAAAGATATTTCGCTAAAACCAATACATGCTTTCGATGGTTTCGCTGTCAGGTTATGCTCGCGTAAGATAGACAATAGTTCATTTATACCATTATAGTGATCGTTCCAAGTATCACTGAAAAGACAGATGTCATCAAGATACGCAATGACATCTGAGCGATGAGATAGGATTCGACGCATCATGCGTACAAATGTAGCAGGGGCGTTCATAAGACCGAAAGGCATGAAATTCCATTGGAATAGACCCCTAGGCGTCGAAAAAGCAGTAAACGGTTTGGCGTGTTCGGATAGTGGAACTTGCCAATATCCCTTAGACAAATCGAGTTTAGTAAAGAAGTGAGAATTCGATAGTCTCGTAAGTAGCTCTTCTAGTAAAGGCATAGGTTCAGCATCGAATTTAGTCACTTGATTCAATTTGCGATAATCCACGCAAAGACGTATGTTATTGTCTTTTTTTCGTACTATAACCATCGGCGAAGAATATGCTGATGTGGATGGTTCAATAATTTTTAACTCTATCATCTCATCTAACTCTTTCTCTACCTGTGCTTGAAAATGTATCGGGATAGGATACGGTCTGACTCTTATAGGACTATGGTCAGTAAGAATAATGTCATGTTGAATGACATCCGTTTGACCAGGAATGTCAGTAAGGACATCCTGAAATTGTTCTAACATAGTAGAAACTTGTTTCTGCTCTCCTGGAGATAATTCTGGAGAAATTGCAACATCTTTCCATGATTCATTAGAGTGAAGAGGAATCATTGGAAAAGGTAAATTTACATCCGAGAAACTCGTTTCCTCATCCTGTATTACTGACAGAGATGAGTACTGTCCATGTTGGACTGGAAAATCGTCCGTTGCCTGGAAAACAGGTTGTAAATAATCAGGACGTTCATGGAATTCCGTGAGCATGTTGATGTGGAAGGTTTTACGCTTCCCGTCAATATCGACGATATAGTCAACATCGGAAACTTTTGATATTATATCGTACGGACCTTTCCAAGAAATGAGAAGTCTATTTTCCCTACAAGGTAGCAAGACAAATGCTTTGTCACCTGGACAAAGTTGACGCAAACATCTCTTTTTATTGGCAAATTCCCTTGCCTTCTGTTTCGCAAATTCAGAAGAAGCAGTTGCCAATTTGCATGCTTCAATAATCTTGTGTCTAAGTGCGATGACATATTCATAAGAGGATTTTGTGTCATCGACAATATTATCAGCAGTTATAAGATCATGAAGTAAGGACATAGGACCTCGCGGTTTCGCGCCAAAGACAAGTTCAAAGGGAGAAAATCCTGTATGTTCGTTGGCGACCTCTCTATATGCAAAGAGAGCCGCGGGTAAAACCCTATCCCAATCCTGAGGATGATCTTCTGTTATCTTACCTAGTAGGTTTTTCAGAGTTCTATTCAAACGTTCCACCATCCCATTGGACATAGGATGATAAATACTACTCAGCGATCTCTCTATCTTCAGAGTCGACATTACTTGAGACATGGTATCCGATATGAGTTGGGTACCATGGTCGGATAATATTTCTGCTGGAAACCCCAGACGAGAAAATATTAACCAAAGAGCATCTGCGACATCAGCAGTAGTTATGCTCTTTAGAGGAACAGCCTCCGGCCAACGTGTGCACATATCAACACACGTCAAAATAAATTGGTGTCCTCTAGCAGACTTTATCTTAAATGGACCAATGATGTCTATCGCCATTTTTTGAAATGGCCGAATGGGAATGTCTGCAGCCTGAATAGGTGCATCATGGCGTGGACCTCTGGATTTAATCTCTTGACATACTTTACAAGATCGACAATAGATTCGTATGTCCTTATTCACAGCAGGCCAAAAGAAAGATTGAAGAACTCTAGCTTTAGTACGGGAAAAACCCATATGTCCAGCACACTGCGAATCATGAGCGTGCTGTAAGATTTTAACTCTCATATTTTTAGGCACAAGGATTTGAGAATGAATGGACTTAGCGGAGTCTTGTACCATACGTACAAGTACGCCATTCTTCATCGTAATCCAAGATTTACGATTTGTATCCTTATTCGGATCACCTTTTGTTGCCAGAGTAAAGAATTTCTTTAGAGTAGGATCATCTTCCTGCTGTTTGATAAAGGAATCGTGGGAAATCTCCAAGGGATCATCTTGGATCTGCGCATCATTATCTTCAGAATGTGAAGATTGTGGCATATTAAGAGCTTGAGCCCTAGTGATTACTGCATTAGCAGATTGCATATTAACATTTTCCCAATTAGAAATTTGCTGTGGAGTGCATTCTTTCACTCCATGAATGCGACCGATGATAAGATCAGCGATCGGATTCGGCAAGAGACATGCTTGCACCTCTCCTGTAAAGAAAGGCGTAGCAATATTGATAATGGCAGTGGAGTACTTCTCCAATGTGCCACCAAATGTTACACATTTGACTATATTGCCTGTAGCTCGAGAAGGATTTACGAGTGATTGCCTCACTCCAATGGTAGTGCACCCCGAGTCGAAAAGAATTGATACCGGAGTACCATCTATTAGGCCCCTATTAAAGACAAGAGCACCCCTTCCATTATGCGCAATTGACGCATGGAGAGCGGGAAGTGGGTGACCGCAGCTTAAAGTAGACACTGTGGTTGGATCGAATAATGTTTTGCATTGCGAACACTCAGATGCTCTAGCAAAATCGAAAGCGGAATTTGCTACACTATTGGAGTCTTTTTTATCATTATTCTGATTATCGGTGTCGTGGAACTCCTGTTGTGCAGAGTTAGCCTGGTAATAAGATTTACCATGTCTTTTGTGTTGTGATCTACCTCGGTTATAATTGTCTCTATAATTATTATTGCCTCTGTTATAACCCCTATTTGGGTTTGAATCATAATATTCATGATCATAATCATCATGCTCATTATATTGAGTATCCCTGTAATATTGTTTCTTTTGTCTCCATGAAGCACTTGGGTAGTTCCTATAGCTACTCCCTTTCCGAGAATTTCTAACATTATGGGTACCCCTCGCGTGTCGAGGACTATCAGCCCGATTCCAGTTCTTTGAAGAAGAACTCTGATTTGAGCGGTTATCTTGGTTTTGATACTTATTCCAATTAACCTTTTTATCAAATTTATTTTTAGCTCCTTGGAATTTGTGTGAGTAATTCTGATTATATTCTGTTGCCGAAGCAACTGGCATACTCTCTTTAATGTTAGAGTTACTAAGAATCATGTCAGGGTGTGCCGTGGCATACTGGTCACAATATTCTTCCATTTGCTTTATTGTACCAGGTTTACGCTCATGTAAGAACTCTAGGAATGATTTATTTACAGAAGACATGACCTTGTCTCTTAGCAATAAATCCGTAAGACCATCAAATGTTTTCTCTGTTTTGGATAATTCAATCCATCGTGAAAGTGTAATTCGTGCTTTTGAGATGAAATCTGAGAATTCTACACCTACCTCAGGTCTCATTGTTTTAAACAAAAGACGGTAACCTTCCTCAGACAGCTGATATCTCTTTATCAAAGCTGCCCTAACAGCATCATAATTATCTTTGTCGGCCTCTTCAACAAAATATAACTTACTCAGAGACTCCCCTTTTAGATTTTCAGACAACTGATTCACATACTGTGATTTGTCAACATTATGAGATCGACAAGCCCGTTCAAATCTAGAAAGCCAAAATGTTATGTCATCACTGGTAGGGTTAAACGCTGGTACCTTGACCTTGTACACAAAGGGTTTACCATTACCACCAGATGCCTGATTAACATTACTCATACATGTCAATTTTAATTTCTCTAATTCAAACTCATGTTCTCTTATTGCTTTTCTCTCTTCAGCTTCTCTATCTAATTTTTTTTGTTCTGCAGCAGCAGCAGCTTCTAATTTTTTCTGTTCTGCAGCAGCAGCAACTTCTAGTTTTTTCTGTTCTGCAGCAGCAGCAACTTCTAGTTTTTTCTGTTCTGCAGCAGCTTCTAATTTCTTCTGTTCTGCAGCAACTTCTAATTTTTTCTGTTCTGCAGCAACTTCTAATTTTTTCTGTTCTGCAGCAACTTCTAATTTTTTCTGCTCTGCATCAGCTTCTAATTTCTTCTGTTCTGCCTCAAATCTCCTTTCCTCCACTTGCATCTGCAATTTCTTAAGTTCAGCAGCAGTATCAGCTTCTTTTTCTAATCTTTTTTCTTCAGCTAAGGCTTTCCTTTCTTCTGCAGCAGCTTTTTTTTCTTCTATTTGAAGTTTTCTCTCCTCAGCCGCAGCTTTTCTTTCTTCAACAGCAGCAGCAATTTTTTTCTCTTCTGCAGCTAATGCTTTGTCATATTGAGCAACAGCCCATTGTTCTAAGTCTTTTCCAGTCTTATCAAGAGATTTTCCTTGTGTAATGAAATAATCTAATGTAGACATATTGTCTTCTTAAATCAGAAACCTGAAAAAGTAAATAAATTACCCTCTTTCAAGTTAATGGGAGACAAGTCTATACCATAGACTTAGTCTTAGTCCAAACTTGTATGGTTTATAATAACCAATGATAACTTGAGTACCTGTGGACAACAATAATTGTATCTCAAATACTGTGGGGACAAGCCTTACAAAGGTCTTGTATACCTCAATGTAATCAAAGATCACTTGAGTACCTGTGGAAAAAAATATTTCCCTTTACCAATCACTTTGGGAGACAAGCCTTACAAAGGTCTTGTATACCTCAATGTAATCAAAGATCACTTGAGTACCTGTAGAAAAAATATTTCCCTTTACCAATCACTTTGGGAGACAAGCCTTACAAAGGTCTTGTACATTTTGTTTTATAACAATAACAATCAGAAAGTACTGATCTGTACTATACTATCAGTGTATACCACTATACGTCATATGTCAACTAAAGACATTACAAAGGACAAACAAGAAAAGACAATATGAAAACATTTGCAGAGATCAAATTAAATTAAATAGGAGAAATGAAAAAAATGATCACAGAAACCGTGATGATAACTGCCATAAGATAACAAGACAAATAACGCCACAGTGTATAAACATAAGGGTGTAAAAAACTGAAATGAAAGAAAAGATGAGACCTACAATTATACAAACAAATCAAACAAAACTAAGGAACACAAAAAATGTTACAAATACAAATATGAAACAGTCGTCACAACTAACCAAATATTTGCAAACTATGTTGCATGCAAATTTCAATTAAGAAATTGCTCCCTATCGAACGCCAGAACAAGACCAATATTATTCGGTATTTCCTGTTCTAGTCACCACCCATCCAGGCCCGCAACATATAAACACCTACACATATAAACAAATAACATGTAAGCATAAATAGCATACAATATCATTTATGTCATGAATGGAATGTGTTGCAGGTATAGTGTTGTAAAGCAGGCACAGTTTATTTTAATACTAATAACTTGCCACTTTATTCAGTAATAGATTTAATTTTAAACTATTACACTGTCAATTTTTCTCTGTTGAGCATCTGAAGAACCAACGATGAACTATGCACTTTATGTTCAACAACACTGTGATTCTTCTGTACGTTGAGAAATGTCAACAATATTGCTCCAGATATTTTCTACACTTGATACCACTGTCCTGTGTAATACTGTCTGTACAGCGAAAAACTGTCAACAAGCGCTGACCTAGATACAGCATCCTATCGGTAATACAGGTCAAGCTGACATCGACTGTAAAGCTGTCCTACTGGTGTTGATGTGTTCAAACAAATGTTCTTTCAGCTGTAAACTGCGATTCTCAACACAAAACTGCGTAAGCTGGACCCAGGAATCTGGCTCGCCACTGTAAAGTATCAGTCTGTTTGCTCTGTAAGGAAGAGTGGTGTGTTGTTGAGATCAGGCATGCTCCAGTCTACCCAGCTGTAAATGGGTAACTCACCCTAGTCCTGAGTTAGGGAAGGCAAAGGCTCCAGGGGAAGCAGGCCCTAAACTTGGTCACTTCAGCCGACGCAGGATGGTGTATGTATGAAGTAGAAGTGTAGAGTGTGATTACCGCGAATGGTGTACTGTTCGTGTGCTGACCAATATAACCACTCACACTTGTGTCTACAAGGCACCAATGCAGACTGCTGGAATCTTAGTTTACTCAATTTATTCAGACGTACACACTGGGACATACGAGTACATCATGGTTCGTTGACATATCAATTTGTAGGTATACATAGCAGATCTGAAGTCATGACACATTCAGAAATAATGGGCAGTACATCAAAAGTTCAATGTCATGATACATTATGGCCACATCCCCCTATCTGACTAAACGCGTCAGTGAAGGCGGATCGATAAATAACCAAAGTTACTTGACGTCCATAGTTTGTAGTATATATTATGAAACCACGAAAGGGGGTTTCTAGCAAGATTGAGATCTCCCTGTCACTGTCCGATAATAAGATAAATAATCTGTTCTCTTGGCAGTGATCAAAACATATGATGACCGAAATCCAACATGGCTACCTCCCTGAGTTGTCGTTCACTCATTCATAGGAAGGAGAATATAAGCCAGAGTTAATTTATAATGGGTATATAAAGGATTTCATAAATGTTTCCATACAGCTCTACGGTGATCAGGTTAATTCACGTAGCCATAACCGCTGCAGGAAAATCTGTCATCTTCGTCGATACAAAACACGACACTAGCATAGCGAAGCACAAAAGTCAAGCTAGGCCTAACCGACGAGAGATCATCAAAAATAGGAGCTGGGTTTACCTGGAGTCCGAATCATCTATATACTGACATAAGGAGAGTCTCTAACACAAACTATCGTAGAGACACCATCTCCTTCAGAAGAAAAACCACTTCGTGAGACATTTTTTTCTGACGAAAGGACCAGCTCTAGAAAAACGTACCCCGCCATTTGTAAGCAGTACATCGGAACTCATCACGACTTGTCAAGACAACTCATACTTCCGCTAGCAAGAATCTAGTCCCTCCTACCCATCCAAAATATACAATATAGGACTGATTCTACTTGTACTAATAATATGTAATACATATGAATTCAGGCCATAAACACAATAAGCAAATTAATATATTTTCTGGCCCTAAAAAATAAGTACAAACGCAAGCGCAATATCCTTGCGCTGGATCAATATCCAGAACGATTACTCCTATAATCAAAAGTGTGAATCAAACATGGATTATCTCGCTTTTACCATAAACAGCATTTTCATACACAAATGAATGCATGTCTATATTTTTCCCATATTAAATAGCCATATCGATTTTTGTAAAATGTGCGTCAAATATGCACGCAACAGTAACATGTCAGCCTATTTCCCGTACAATGGTGGTGTGAAAATCTGCCACTGAGCGATTCTGATTTTGGTGTTGTCTGACAGCACCATTATTTTATTTTGGCTATAACTTGTTAATTCCTAGACTATTTGCATAACACTTAACATATTCTTTGTCAGCAAGTCCTAAGGAACCCAAATATATAAGTTTTAAGGGAGCTAAGTGGCGGCGTTCAAAATATGTATTTTCTTCTAGGATAGTTGTCCTGTTACCACCTCCTCACTTCCAAACTTTTAGGGTGTCTGCTGTACTATCATACTAATGTCAGGATTTCGGACATAAAACAGTAGAATGTCATGTTTCCCAATAAGAATTTTTCAGGTTTTTAAACATAACTCTCGTCTGAGTAGTGTTTTTTATCACTGTCGATTTGAAAAAAGCTAGTGCTTGTGGCCTTACACGCGTGATGGTAGTAATTGTGTATTGTGAGACTGTGGTAGTATTGCCTGCGTTCCGGCTTTCAGCCCCTCCCTTTCTTTCTATCCTTAGTCCATCTGTCTTTCGTTTTTAGTAACATAGTGTATAAAATGACATGAATGGAATTTTAAATCTAGGTCAGCTTGCGTATCTCAAGGTTTTTCCTAGAAAGGCAGTACACGTTTTATCGTAGAAAGCGGGTATTGAAGCAGTAGGCTTTTACTATCAACGTGAAACGTTACAATTTGCAGACGAATTAGAAAACAAGGGGGATTTCGAGTACAGTCATTGTGACAGCACTGTTCTTTACCATTCTTCTTTCCTTTTATTAAATTTATTTGTTAGGCTTTACATTTACGTTTTAATTTATATATGTGGATTAGAATTTCTCACGACAAATCCTCCCCACTTAAAACAGACGTTATATGTCAGTCTATAATTCTATATACACATAGAGAAATTTATTATTATTCCTGGGTTTTAGGGTGATTCTCATCACACGGATGGCGGCTTAAAAAATCCGCTCCCAGATTTGTTTTTCCACTTATATACTCTATGCTAAACTCAAATGGCTGCATCAATAAAGACCAACGGAGTAATCTAGAATTCTCATGTCTAGCCTGTGCTAGAAACGACAAAGGTTTGTGATCCGTTTGCAACTTAAATGCCTTCCCATACAGATAAATATTGAATTTCTTTATCGCCCATATTACTGCAAGACATTCTTTTTCGCTAGTTGAGTAATTGGTTTCAGCTTTATTCAACTTTCTGCTAGCATATGCCACTGGGCTTAATTCCCCATCCAATGCATCTGATTTCTGTAGCAGAGTTGCACCTAACCCAATATTACTGGCATCCGTCCTTACTATGAATTCTTGACTTAAGTCAGGTAATTTCAAAATAGGTTTGCTTGTGAGCTTTTCCTTCAATTCTTGGTAAGCCATTTCACATTGTGGTGTCCATGTAATTCGATCTGGATTTCCTTTACGTGTCAAATCAGTTAACGGTGCACATATGGAATTAAAGTTTTTGATATACTTTTGGTAGAAACCACATAATGAGACAAAGGATCTCACGTCTTTCTTGGTTTGTGGTCTCGGGGCTTTCTTTAGTTTCTCTAAATTCTTGGGGTCAGGGGTCATGTTTCCCTGATAAACTGTGTGTCCCAAAAATTCCAATTCTTTACATCCAACGCAACATTTGGTTGGTCGGGCTGTTAAATTCGCTTCCCTAAGTCGATTAAACAGCATGTTCAGAGAGTCAATGTGTTCCTCAAATGTTTCTGTTGCTATAAGGATATCATCCATGAAATTTGTGATACATGGATTATTCAGAGGGTCCAATAATTTTCTCATCATTCTAGAGAAGACACTAGGCGCATTCTTCAATCCAAATGGCAATCTATTAAACTCATAGTGTCCTTCTGAGGTACTAAAAGCTAGGTATGGTCTAACCTCAGGCTTTACTGGAATCTGATAGTATCCTTTACTCAGATCCACTTTTGAGAAATATTTAGCTTTATTTAGCCTGGCAAACAACTGATTTGTATCCGGCAATGGATCCACCTGTCCTTCTGTAATAGCATTCAGTCTCCTGTAATCTATACAGAGTCTATGTTCTCCAGAGGGTTTCCTTAAAAGTACAACACCGGAACTATACGAAGATTCACTGTGTGAAATAATTCCTTCCTTCAACAAATAGTCTATCTCTTCCTTCAAAGCTTTCTCCTTAGCAAAAGGAATCGAATAGGGTTTCATACAGACAGGTGTGGGGTCTATCAGTTTCATATCATATTCCAATAGGTTTGTATGCCCTGGTCGGTCTGTTAACACCTCTGCATGATTATCTAGAACCTGTTGCACTCTCTCTTTCTGAGTTTTCGTTAAATGTGTACTGATTTTCACCTGTGCCGCTGTCTCACAGGGGTGTAATGGATATTCAAATGATGAAAGTGGTTCCTTTTTCATCTCCATGGCAATGGACAAGGTCAACAAGTGTGTCTCTTCCTGATGTTCTCTTTCCAAATATTTCTTCAGGAGATTCACATGATAGATTTTTTCTTTCCCCTTCTTATCTATCTTATAATTTGTTCTAGACACCTTCTCTAGAACTGTATATGGACCTTGCCATCCAATTTGTAACTTATTCTGACTACCGGGCAGAAGAAGCAGTACCTTCTCTCCCACAGCCAAATCTCTGTCTTTAGCTTTCCTGTTATAATAGGCAGCATGTTTCTTCCTGGCTTGTTTCAAATTTTCATTGGCAAGTTTCCAGCCAGTTTTTAAACGAGTGGTCAGCTCATTCACATATTGGTATGAGGATGTAATGTTTTCCTCTGCCTTTTCATCAGTCCACGTTCTTAACAGCGCTACATATGGACCTTTAATTTTGTGGACCTATTTGTCCATGCACCGGTATGGTCTCTTCCACTGGAAGCGCTATAGTGATGATTTTTCTTCCCAGAATTATCAGTCACAAAACGACCGCTACCAATTCTTTTCTTGGGGCTGTCTCCCCACTTAGAATTCTTGATGAGAGATTTCCTCTCTACATCCTCTTCCTCCAGTTTGTTTAAGTCCGATTGAGGGATTTTCGGCTTATCCTGGGGTAAGACATCTTTTTGCACTCTGTGCATAGTGGCCATTGTAAAACAGTTAAGTGAAGCTCATCCGTGAAAAGGGGCTTCCCATTCCCTTTGGTCCACTTTATCAAATTTTTTTTTCTTTTTATTATCAGGCCTAATTTTGCCCCTTGGCGTGTCCAGGTCCTGATCAATGTTCCCACTTGTGGGTGTTCCCTCATGTGCTATGCTACACCTTTCTACAAAATTCTCAATGTCCCATCTTGCCTTGGGCCAATAATAATTGTGAGCCACCTTTTGGATGATGGTACCTATTTTCTCATGGTCCCCATCTGGTTTCACATGTAGGCTCCTTATTAATTCTGCCCTATATCTTTTAGGAAGTACCAGCTGTCCCTGACCTTTGGATCTAGATCCAGTCTTCCTATACATCAACTTGTTTTTCATGTAAAAATCTCCCTTGCCTGGAGTTGTATGACAAGTTGACAATTTCCTGAAACAAGGCTTGAGGGTCTTATCCCCAGCCTGTGCCTTCCTCATCTCTTCTGGAGTGGTATCTAACATAATATCCTCCTCCTTTCTTGAGGTCGACCTGACCTGAAGGGTGGCCATATACACAGGTTTCCTTCTACAACGGTCAGTGTCATGATTGTCCATCTGACAATTTTTACACCACCTTTTTCCTTGGTTGAAAGATTTTCTTTCATCATATTTCCTTTTATCGAATTGTGGGAATTTATTTTTATTTTCATACCGTGGCCTATCAAATTGGTGCTTACCTTTGTTTTGATCTCTAGGATCAAATTTATTAAAGTTCTGTGGTGCCCTAAAATTATCCACCTGTTTCTTTTTATTACCTGATACCTCTGCCTGAGCTGCTTGATACCTTTCTGCAACATTTAGCAACTCACCCAGCCTCTCTGCACCTTGTTCCATGAGAAACTTTCTCAGGTCTGGAGCCATGGACTCTCTTAATTGTACTATAAGGACCATTTCCTTAAGATCTTGGGTTTTCCCCAGAGAAGTCCATTTCTCCAAGTATGTCTCTAACCGTGCAGAGAACTGGTGATAGGTTTCACCTGACAGTAGTTTAGCATTCCTAAATTTTTTCCTATAAAATTCTGCGTTCTTTTCATATCTTAACAAAAGAGCCTGCTTTAGCATGTCATAATTTTCCTGATCACCTCTGCTCATTTTGGCAAAAACTTCATAAGCTGCCCCACGAAGACCTTGAGATAACTTTAAGCTCCACCTTTCTCTCTCTAACCCATATGTGGTAGCTAATAGTTCATATCTATTTAGATAGCTCTCAATATCATCGTCTTTCTCAACAAAATGATCTAAATGAAAGTTCATAGCTGAGGTTGAGGCTCCCTGGCTAGCAGTGGCATCAGAGGTAAAGGGACTGGCACCATTTTCAGGAGCATGGCCTTGAAACTCAAACTCCCTTAGTCGTAACTCATGTTCCCTTTGTAATCTCTTCTCCT
Source organism: Oreohelix idahoensis (assembly GCA_024509875.1). NCBI lineage: Eukaryota > Metazoa > Mollusca > Gastropoda > Stylommatophora > Oreohelicidae > Oreohelix > Oreohelix idahoensis. The sequence goes on along the minus strand of JAMPIV010003360.1, from coordinate 15,473 downwards.
CCTTTTCTGCTTCCCTCTCTGCAGTCAATCTTCTTTCTTCTGCTTCCCTTTCTGCAGCTAATTTCTTCTCTTCTCTTTCTGCAGCCTGTCTTCTTTCCTCGGCTTCCAATGCTTTAGCCTCTTTGTCAGCCTCAATCTGCAACCTCTTAGTCTCAGCCTCAGCCTCAAATTGTAACTTCTTAATTTCATTTTCAGCCTCTAACCTCTTATCTTCGGCCAACCTTTCAGATTCTAATTTTCTTTCGGCCTCTTTTTCTAATCTTCTTTCTTCCCGTTCAATATATTTGTCACATTCAGCAGTGACATAAGCAATCATAATTTGCCCGTCCATTCCTAACTCTTTTGCAGTCTGTACAGCAGCAGATCGAAATTTTGCCAAGTCGGCCATTGTCTAACATGCAATTGTAAACAATTCAATCTTTCAATACTTATCTAGGGACACTACAGGCACTGAGAGCTCAACCTTATTTATTTCCACCCAAGGATACCTTTTAAATTGTATTATTCCCTGAAGTGAATTACCCCCAATATCTATAATAGGGAAAGATTCAAAATCCCGGACAGGACCCCAATATATGTGGTAAAGTGGGATGTTATAAATATTTATAGGGGACTTAGTGTACTGACTGAGATCAGCTGTGAAGGTATCTGTATCTAATAGGTGTAGTGTTTTGCAGATAACCTTACTTGCTACCACATTATACCTCAGTCAGAATTATTCTGGAATATTGTGATGACTACGTTAAATGTCTAGGGTATGTATTTGATGAAGTGTAAGTCACAACAACAACAGACAGATAAACAATTTAATTTATTCCACCACACTTGACAACACTGTGACACTCACACACATTTAACACTCTATAAGAATATCTTAAATGAGTCACTGGTAAATTTTCAAATATCAATATGTATTAAGTACTTTCATTAATATATGTGTCCTGATTCAAATACAAAGTGAACCAGGAATCACAATCAATTGTAATTACAATTTATATGTACAGAATTTATCAATATGAACCTTGTAGTGACATATTTTATTAATATTATCCTATGTGTGTCAGTTGTGTAGTAGTACTATGAGGTAATACTGGTTTTGTTTTTTCAAGCTCTGTTGGTATTTGTCATCATGATTTCAAGTGTTTGTTTCTGTTGGAACTAGTATTGGAGATGTTCTCAGTTCCTGGCATTAAAACAATTAATTTCCCCTCTTAATTTTATACAATGTCAATTAAGATGGGGTTACATAATGTTGAGCTCCTCTGGCCACAGACTCTTATCTTTCGTGATGGCGGCAGGAAAAGACTCCTCTGCTCGATAGCCTCCCTGTGTTCTGGAGACACCGCACTGTTTGCTATATGGACCAAGGAGTATGCTGTCCGCCTCTGGATTCAGCAAAGCTCAGACCAGGTGCTGCTGTATAACTTTAAGAACACGGTCCCACAATTCATGGAAATAATACACAGTTACGTTGACTGGCAATGAATATAGCACAATTTCTATCTGCCGATGTCCCAGGCTTTTATTTAGAAAAATATGCACTGGCGCTCAACGCACTGGTTCTTTAGTAAGTTTATTTGAAAATGTGGTGCTGACCTGACGCCTCTGATTGACTATATTCGCAGGTCTAACCAATCGAGCCATGTTTACACAGCTTTTCAAAAAGTACTCCTACTCACGTTTCCCCTAACAACAAAGAAGTAGTATTTATAGTCCGACTAATCGTGTTTAGCCTTACATTTACTTTCCGCCAATCAAATAGGAGGTAACATGTCAGCCTATTTCCCGTACAATGGTTGTGTGAAAATCTGCCACTGAGCGATTCTGATTTTGGTGTTGTCTGACAGCACCATTATTTTATTTTGGCTATAACCTGTTAATTCCAAGACTATTTGCATAACACTTAACATATTCTTTGTCAGCAAGTCCTAAGGAACCCAAATATATAAGTTTTAAGGGAGCTAAGTGGCGGCGTTCAAAATATGTATTTTCTTCTAGGATAGTTGTGCTGTTACCACCTCCTCACTTCCAAACTTTTAGTGTGTCTGCTGTACTGTCATACTAATGTCAGGATTTCGGACATAAAACAGTAGAATGTCATGTTTCCCAATAAGCATTTTTCAGGTTTTTAAACATAACTCTCGTCTGAGTAGTGTTTTTTATCACTGTCGATTTGAAAAAAGCTAGTGCTTGTGGCCTTACACGCGTGATGGTAGTAATTGTATATTGTGAGACTGTGGTAGTATTGCCTGCGTTCCGGCTTTCAGCCCCTCCCTTTCTTTCTATCCTTAGTCCATCTGTCTTTCGTTTTTAGTAACATAGTGTATAAAATGACATGAATGGAATTTTAAATCTAGGTCAGCTTGCGTATCTCAAGGTTTTTCTTAGAAAGGCAGTACACGTTTTATCGTAGAAAGCGGGTATTGAAGCAGTAGGCTTTTACTATCAACGTGAAACGTTACAATTTGCAGACGAATTAGAAAACAAGGGGGATTTCGAGTACAGTCATTGTGACAGCACTGTTCTTTACCATTCTTCTTTCCTTTTATTAAATTTATTTGTTAGGCTTTACATTTACGTTTTAATTTATATATGTGGATTAGAATTTCTCACGACACAGATAATAGCATAAATCAGGTTTCTAGATTCGCACGTGAACGACTCTCTAATGACAAATTTTCCTTTCGGAAAAGTGACTGTCTGAGTTTGGAGTTCAAACGGACAGCTCTTACATATACGGCGTTGGCACGGTTTAGTACCAAAGTATGAAGGGTCAATATGTCTCAAGCGACTGTGTACAAGAACATCCCTAAAATTCCTATCCCTACGATATGCCACCAAAGGTGTGTCACGAAACAACTCTCTTGTGTCAGGATCAGAGTGGAGAATAGGCAAGTGTCGAAACAGAATTCTCTTCACCGACAGACAGTGAGGATGGAAAGTTAGAACCAGTTTGAGTCTATCAGATTGGACAGAAGGTTTAGTAGTGAGTGCCATCTGACGAGTGACGCGAGTGATACAATTAAGAGCACCAGATAAAACATGTTCTGGATAAAGACGTCGGCGAAAGAACTCGAGCATCTCTTGAGCTCGCTGATGGAAATCATCGTCATCGTGACATAACCGACGCAAGCGAAGAAGTTGAGAAAAGGGAATGGAATTTTTACAACTAATAGGATGCAATGAAGTATAAAGAAGGAAACCATGAGCGTCAGTAGCCTTATAACAGACGGACGAGATAAGACCAGTATGGCTAATAGTCACAGTGATGTTAAGGAAGTTCAGTGAAGTTGTAGAAATTTCAGAAGTGAATTTGATGGTGTCGTGAGAAATTCTAATCCACATATATAAATTAAAACGTAAATGTAAAGCCTAACAAATAAATTTAATAAAAGGAAAGAAGAATGGTAAAGAACAGTGCTGTCACAATGACTGTACTCGAAATCCCCTTTGTTTTCTAATTCGTCTGCAAATTGTAACGTTTCACGTTGATAGTAAAAGCCTACTGCTTCAATACCCGCTTTCTACGATAAAACGTGTACTGCCTTTCTAAGAAAAATCTTGAGATACGCAAGCTGACCTAGATTTAAAATTCCATTCATGTCATTTTATACACTATGTTACAAAAAAAAAAACGAAAGACAGATGGACTAAGGATAGGAGGAAAGGGAGGGGCTGAAAGCCGGAACGCAGGCAATACTACCAGTCTAACAATACACAATTACTACCATCACGCGTGTAAGGCCACAAGCACTAGCTTTTTTCAAATCGACAGTGATAAAAAACACTACTCAGACGAGAGTTATGTTTAAAAACCTGAAAAATTCTTATTGGGAAACATGACATTCTACTGTTTTATGTCCGAAATCCTGACATTAGTATGACAGTACAGCAGACACCCTAAAGTTTGGAAGTGAGGAGGTGGTAACAGCACAACTATCCTAGAAGAAAATACATATTTTGAACGCCGCCACTTAGCTCCCTTAAAACTTATATATTTGGGTTCCTTAGGACGTGCTGACAAAGAATATGTTAAACGTTACGCACATAGTCTAGGAATTAACAAATTATAGCCAAAATAAAATAATGGTGCTGTCAGACAACACCAAAATCAGAATCGCTCAGTGGCAGATTTTCACACCACCATTGTACGGGAAATAGGCTGACATGTTACCTCCTATTTGATTGGCGGAAAGTAAATGTAAGGCTAAACACGATTAGTCGGACTATAAATACTACTTCTTTGTTGTTAGGGAAACGTGAGTAGGAGTACTTTTTTGAAAAGCTGTGTAAACATGGCTCGATTGGTTAGACCTGCGAATATAGTCAATCAGAGGCGTCAGGTCAGCACCACATTTTCAAATAAACTTACTAAAGAACCAGTGCGTTGAGCGCCAGTGCATATTTTTCTAAATAAAAGCCTGGGACATCGGCAGATCGAAATTGTGCTATATTCATTGCCAGTCAACGTAACTGTGTATTATTTCCATGAATTGTGGTAAGCTTGAAATATTTGATATCTTTTTAATGAAAATTGAATGTAAATTGATAATTTATGTCTGTATATATGTGTGGTTCAGTAGCGAACATGAGGTAAAGCCTATATAGTGCTCCAACCTGAACAGAAGGTGTCGGAGGAAAGTAAAACTACATGGAATTGCCAAACAGTACACTGACACCTATCTTATTGACTAGAAAGAAATAATGCTGGAATTGCAGAGGCGTAGTAACCATTAGGGAGGAGTATACTGGTGAAAATTATTTCAGATGAAGCTGACAGTTGGCCTACCGCTCTGAACTCAGTGTTTGTTATGTATTGTGTTCAGTCTGGAAGGTTATTATCCATTAATTCTGACGTAGGAGGTACAACCTTCTTCTTTCAGGGACTGTGGTCCTAAAGTTATTGAGCAGCACCTGGTCAGAGCTTTGCTGAATCCAGAGGCGGACAGCATACTCCTTGGTCCATATAGCAAACAGTGAGGTGTCTCCAGAACACAGGGAGGCTATCGAGCAGAGGAGTCTTTTCCTGCCGCCATCACGAAAGATAAGAGTCTGTGGCCAGCGGAGCTCAACATTATGCCCCCCCCTCTAAAAGTGACTTTATAATAAAATAAGAGGGGAAATTAATTGTTTTAATGCCAGGAACTGAGAACATCTCCAATACTAGTTCCAACAGAAACAAACACTTGAAGTCATGATGACAAATACCAACATAGCTTGAAAAAACAAAACCAGTATTACCTCATATTACTACTACACAACTGACACACATAGGATAATATTAATAAAATATGTCACTACAAGGTTCATATTGATAAATTCTGTACATATAAATTGTAATTACAATTGATTGTGATTCCTGGTTCACTTTGTATTTGAATCAGGACACATATATTAATGAAAGTACTTAATACATATTTATATTTGAAACTTTACCAGTGCATCATTTAAGATAGTCTTATAGAGTGTTAAATGTGTGTGAGTGTCACAGTGTTGTCAAGTGTGGTGGAATAAATTAAATTGTTTATCTGTCTGTTGTTGTTGTGACTTACACTTCATCATATACATACCCTAGACATTTAACGTAGTCATCACAATATTCCAGAATAATTCTGACTGAGGTATAATGTGGTAGCAAGTAAGGTTATCTGTAAAACACTACACCTATTAGATACAGATACCTTCACAGCTGATCTCAGTCAGTACACTAAGTCCCCTATAAATATTTATAACATCCCACTTTACCACATATATTGGGGTCTCGCTCCAGGGTTATTGATCTTTTTCCTGTTATAGTTATTGGGAATAATAAGAATTAAAAGGTATCCTTGGGTGGAAATAAATAAGGTTGAGCTCTCAGTGCCTGTAGTGTCCTTAGATAATTATTGAAAGATTGAATTGTTTACAATTGCATGTTAGACAATGGCCGACTTGGCAAAATTTCGATCTGCTGCTGTACAGACTGCAAAAGAGTTAGGAATGGACGGGCAAATTATGATTGCTTATGTCACTGCTGAATGTGACAAATATATTGAACGGGAAGAAAGAAGATTAGAAAAAGAGGCCGAAAGAAAGTTAGAGGCTGAGGCTAAGAGGTTGCAGATTGAGGCTGACAAAGAGGCTAAAGCATTGGAAGCCGAGGAAGAAGACAGGCTGCAGAAAGGGAAGCAGAAGAAAGAAGATTGACTGCAGAGAGGGAAGCAGAAAAGGAGGAGAAGAGATTACAAAGGGAACATGAGTTACGACTAAGGGAGTTTGAGTTTCAAGGCCATGCTCCTGAAAATGGTGCCAGTCCCTTTGCCTCTGATGCCACTGCTAGTCAGGGAGCCTCAACCTCAGCTATGAATTTTCATTTAGATCATTTTGTTGAGAAAGACGATGATATTGAGAGCTATCTAAATAGATATGAACTATTAGCTACCACATATGGGTTAGAGAGAGAAAGGTGGAGCTTAAAGTTATCTCAAGGACTTCGTGGGGCAGCTTATGAAGTTTTTGCCAAAATGAGCAGAGGTGATCAGGAAAATTATGACATGCTAAAGCAGGCTCTTTTGTTAAGATATGAAAAGAACGCAGAATTTTATAGGAAAAAATTTAGGAATGCTAAACTACTGTCAGGTGAAACCTATCACCAGTTCTCTGCACGGTTAGAGACATACTTGGAGAAATGGACTTCTCTGGGGAAAACCCAAGATCTTAAGGAAATGGTCCTTATAGAACAATTAAGAGAGTCCATGGCTCCAGACCTGAGAAAGTTTCTCATGGAACAAGGTGCAGAGAGGCTGGGTGAGTTGCTAAATGTTGCTGAAAGGTATCAAGCAGCTCAAGCAGAGGTAACAGGTAACAAAAAGAAACAGGTGGATAATTTTAGGGCACTACAGAACTCTAATAAATTTGATCCTAGAGATCAAAACAAAGGTAAGCACCAATTTGATAGGCCACGGTATGACAATAAAAATAAAACCCCACAATTCGATGAAAGGAAATATGATGAAAGAAAATCTTTCAACCAAGGAAAAAGGTGGTGTAAAAATTGTAAGATGAACAATCATGACACTGACCATTGTAGAAGGAAACCTCCTCATTGTGCTGCTATGACATCTGGGAAAAGGAAAAGAAGGTCAAACCTGAAGAACTACAGGAACCCTACCACCCCCCAGTGTGTGAAGATGTCATCTGTAATGGTGTCACTATAAGGTGTTTATATGATACCGGTTTAGATTACGATTCCGTTGTGAGTTCTCACCTGGTGCAGGCCGATCAATACACCACAGAAACAGTGGAGATTCAAACTGCAACCAAGGATGTAGCTACCATGACACTTCCCGTCGCCCGGATAAAGGTGAAAACGCGATATGTGGAAGGAATCATAAAAGCAGCAGTGATAAATGAGCCAATCTACCCTCTGATATTGGGGTGTAGATATGTCTTCTTGGGGAATCCCAAGAGACCTGTGATATTGGCAACAGTGCAGACCAGATCACAGTCTAAAAAGGAGGAGGATAATCCAATAAATACTCATCCAGATGAGATGAGGAAGGCACAGGCTGAGGACAAAACACTCAAGCCGTGTTTCAAGAAGTTGCCCAAATCTCATACACCTCCAGGCAAGGGAGAATTTTATATGAAGAACAAACTGATATATAGGAAGGCTGGATCTGAATCCAATGGTCACGGACAGCTGGTCCTTCCCACTTCATATAGGACTAAAGTGTTGGAACTAGGGCATGCGATTCCCTTCAGTGGTCATATGGGGATCAGCGCAACAGGACAGCGAATAGCTTGTCACTATTTCTGGCCAGGAATAACTGAAGATATCAAACGATATGTAAAATCCTGTCCAGAGTGCCAACGAGTAGCACCTAAACATTGGACTGCACCAGCAACTCTGGGGGAAATGCCCATAGTGGGAACACCCTTTGAGAGAGTTGCCGTGGATCTTGTGGGACCTCTCACCCGAACCAAGAGAAGGAACAGCTACATTCTGACTCTGGTGGACACTTGTTCTATGTGGGGAGAGGCGGTAGCCCTGTCATCGATTGATTCTAAACATGTGGCAGAGGCATTGCTCACAATTTTCACAAGGTTAGGCTTTCCCAATCAAATCTTGACTGATAATGGCTCTCAGTTCAAGGGGAAACTAACTGAAGAAGTTTTCAGGATCTTCCAGGCCAAACACTTCCATTGTAGTGTGTACCATCCCCAAGGGAACGGCCAAGTGGAAAGATTTAATGGCACGTTGATGTCGATCCTGAGAAAGTTGGCACACGAAAAACCAGAGACATGGGACCAGTACCTTCACGCCGCCCTCTTTGCTTATCGGGAGGTACCCCATAGTTCAACCGGTATGGCCCCGGCAACATTATTGTTTGGAAGGCCAATAAAAGGTCCACTCGAAGCTCTGTTAAGAACGTGGACTGATGAAAAGGCAGAGGAAAATATTACATCCTCATACCAATATGTGAATGAGCTGACCACTCGTTTAAAAACTGGCTGGAAACTTGCCAATGAAAATTTGAAACAAGCCAGGAAGAAACATGCTGCCTATTATAACAGGAAAGCTAAAGACAGAGATTTGGCTGTGGGAGAGAAGGTACTGCTTCTTCTGCCCGGTAGTCAGAATAAGTTACAAATTGGATGGCAAGGTCCATATACAGTTCTAGAGAAGGTGTCTAGAACAAATTATAAGATAGATAAGAAGGGGAAAGAAAAAATCTATCATGTGAATCTCCTGAAGAAATATTTGGAAAGAGAACATCAGGAAGAGACACACTTGTTGACCTTGTCCATTGCCATGGAGATGAAAAAGGAACCACTTTCATCATTTGAATATCCATTACACCCCTGTGAGACAGCGGCACAGGTGAAAATCAGTACACATTTAACGAAAACTCAGAAAGAGAGAGTGCAACAGGTTCTAGATAATCATGCAGAGGTGTTAACAGACCGACCAGGGCATACAAACCTATTGGAATATGATATGAAGCTGATAGACCCCACACCTGTCTGTATGAAACCCTATTCGATTCCTTTTGCTAAGGAGAAAGCTTTGAAGGAAGAGATAGACTATTTGTTGAAGGAAGGAATTATTTCACACAGTGAATCTTCGTATAGTTCCGGTGTTGTACTCTTAAGGAAGCCCTCTGGAGAACATAGACTCTGTATAGATTACAGGAGACTGAATGCTATTACAGAAGGACAGGTGGATCCATTGCCGGATACAAATCAGTTGTTTGCCAGACTAAATAAAGCTAAATATTTCTCAAAAGTGGATCTGAGTAAAGGATACTATCAGATTCCAGTAAAGCCTGAGGTTAGACCATACCTAGCTTTTAGTACCTCAGAAGGACACTATGAGTTTAATAGATTGCCATTTGGATTGAAGAATGCGCCTAGTGTCTTCTCTAGAATGATGAGAAAATTATTGGACCCTCTGAATAATCCATGTATCACAAATTTCATGGATGATATCCTTATAGCAACAGAAACATTTGAGGAACACATTGACTCTCTGAACATGCTGTTTAATCGACTTAGGGAAGCGAATTTAACAGCCCGACCAACCAAATGTTGCGTTGGATGTAAAGAATTGGAATTCTTGGGACACACAGTTTATCAGGGAAACATGACCCCTGACCCAAAGAATTTAGAGAAACTAAAGAAAGCCCCGAGACCACAAACCAAGAAAGACGTGAGATCCTTTGTCTCATTATGTGGTTTCTACCAAAAGTATATCAAAAACTTTAATTCCATATGTGCACCGTTAACTGATTTGACACGTAAAGGAAATCCAGATCGAATTACATGGACACCACAATGTGAAATGGCTTACCAAGAATTGAAGGAAAAGCTCACAAGTAAACCTATTTTGAAATTACCTGACTTAAGTCAAGAATTCATAGTAAGGACGGATGCCAGTAATATTGGGTTAGGTGCAACTCTGCTACAGAAATCAGATGCATTGGATGGGGAATTAAGCCCAGTGGCATATGCTAGCAGAAAGTTGAATAAAGCTGAAACCAACTACTCAACTAGCGAAAAAGAATGTCTTGCAGTAATATGGGCGATAAAGAAATTCAATATTTATCTGTATGGGAAGGCATTTAAGTTGCAAACGGATCACAAACCTTTGTCGTTTCTAGCACAGGCTAGACATGAGAATTCTAGATTACTCCGTTGATCTTTATTGATGCAGCCACTTGAGTTTAGCATAGAGTATATATCTGGAAAAACAACTTTGGGAGCGGATTTTTTAAGCCGCCATCCGTGTGATGAGAATCACCGTAAACCCCAGAAATAATAATAAATTTCTCTATGTGTATATAGAATTATAGACTGACATATAACGTCTGTTTTAAGAGGGGAGGATTTGTCGTGAGAAATTCTAATCCACATATATAAATTAAAACGTAAATGTAAAGCCTAACAAATAACTTCAATAAAAGGAAAGAAGAATGGTAAAGAACAGTGCTGTCACAATGACTGTACTCGAAATCCCCCTTGTTTTCTACTTCGTCTGCAAATTGTAACGTTTCACGTTGATAGTAAAAGCCTACTGCTTCAATACCCGCTTTCTGCGATAAAACGTGTACTGCCTTTCTAAGAAAAACCTTGAGATACGCAAGCTGACCTATATTTAATATTCCATTCATGTCATTTTATACACTAAGTTACCATAAACGAAAGACAGATGGACTAAGGAAAGAAAGAAAGGGAGGGGCTGAAAGCCGGAACGCAGGCAATACTACCACAGTCTCGCGATACACAATTACTACCATCATGCGTGTAAGGCCACAAGCACTAGCTTTTTTCAAATCGACAGTGATAAGAAACACTACCTTTACGAGATTTAGGTTTTAAAAACCGGAGAAACGCTTATTAGGAAACATGACATTATACTGTTTTACGAAATCTGACATTATATGACAGTACACAGACACCTAAAGTTTGGAAGTGAGGAGGTGGAACAGCACACTATCCTAGAAGAAAATATATTTTGAACGCAGCCACTTAGCTCCTTAAATTTATATATTTGGGTTCCTTAGGACTTGCTGACAAAGAATATGTTAAACGTTACGCAAATAGTCTAGGAATTAACAAATTATAGCCAAAATAAAATAGTGGTGCTGTCAGACAACACCAAAATCAGAATCGCTCAGTGGCAGATTTTCACCACCATTGTACGGGAAATAGGCTGACATGTTAAATCCTATTTGATTGGCGGAAAGTAAATGTAAGGCTAAACACGATTAGTCGGACTATAAATACTACTCTTTGTTGTTAGGGGAAACGTGAGTAGGAGTACTTTTTTGAAAAGCTGTGTAAACATGGCTCGATTGGTTAGACCTGCCAATATAGTCAATCCGAGGCGTCAGTTCAGCACCACATTTTCAAATAAACTTACTAAAGAACCAGTGCGTTGAGCGCCAGTGCATATTTTTCTAAATAAAAGCCTGGGACATCGGCAGATCGAAATTGTGCTATATTCATTGCCAGTCAACGTAACTGTGTATTATTTCCATGAATTGTGGTAAGCTTGAAATATTTGATATCTTTTTAATGAAAATTGAATGTAAATTGATAATTTATGTCTGTATATATGTGTGGTTCAGTAGCGAACATGAGGTAAAGCCTATATAGTGCTCCAACCTGAACAGAAGGTGTCGGAGGAAAGTAAAACTACATGGAATTGCCAAACAGTACACTGACACCTATCTTATTGACTAGAAAGAAATAATGCTGGAATTGCAGAGGCGTAGTAACCATTAGGGAGGAGTATACTGGTGAAAATTGTTTCAGATGAAGCTGACAGTTGGCCTACCGCTCTGAACTCAGTGTTTGTTATGTATTGTGTTCAGTCTGGAAATTATTATAAATTAGTTCTGAAATAGGAGGTACAACCTTCTTGTTTCAGGGACCGTGGTCCTAAAGTTATTGAGCAGCACCTGGTCAGAGCTTTGCTGAATCCAGAGGCTGACAGCAAACTCCTGGGTCCAGATAGAAACCAGTGAGGTGTCTCCAGAACACAGGGAGGCTATCGAGCAGAGGAGTCTTTTCCTGCCGCCATCACGAAAGATAAGCGTCTGTGGCCAGAGGAGCTCAACATTATGCCCCCCCTCTAAAACTGACTTTATAATAAAATAAGAGGGAATTAATTGTTTTAATGCCAGGAACTGAGAACATCTCCAATACTAGTTCCAACAGAAACAAACACTTGAAGTCATGATGACAAATACCAACATAGCTTGAAAAAACAAAACCAGTATTACCTCATATTACTACTACACAACTGACACACATAGGATAATATTAATAAAATATGTCACTACAAGGTTCATATTGATAAATTCTGTACATATAAATTGTAATTACAATTGATTGTGATTCCTGGTTCACTTTGTATTTGAATCAGGACACATATATTAATGAAAGTACTTAATACATATTGATATTTGAAAATTTACCAGTGACTCATTTAAGATAGTCTTATAGAGTGTTAAATGTGTGTGAGTGTCACAGTGTTGTCAAGTGTGGTGGAATAAATTAAATTGTTTATCTGTCTGTTGTTGTTGTGACTTACACTTCATCATATACATACCCTAGACATTTAACGTAGTCATCACAATATTCCAGAATAATTCTGACTGAGGTATAATGTGGTAGCAAGTAAGGTTATCTGTAAAACACTACACCTATTAGATACAGATACCTTCACAGCTGATCTCAGTCAGTACACTAAGTCCCCTATAAATATTTATAACATCCCACTTTACCACATATGGCAGGATTGAAATAACCAACATAGTCAATAATCGACGGAGGTCTACCTCAGACATGTCTGTAATGCCAATACCATCATCAATATAGCGGCGGTAAAATTCAGGTATCAGTCCATCGTAACTTTGAAAGACCAAATATTCAAAATGGCCCATAAATAGGCAAACATAACTAGGGCCCATCTTAGTACCCATAGCGACGCCACTGATTTGGTTGAAGAATTGGCCATTAAACTCAAAAGAGTTGAGATTAAGAACCAACTCAGCAAGGCGAAGAAGCGGACCTGTACTTATAGTAAGATCAGTACGCTGGTCGAGAAAAAATTGGAGTGCCTTAAGACCATCAGCATGTGGAATTGAAGTATAAAGGGAACAAACATCTAGGAGAAAAAGACGGTAAGTACGGCCAGGCGTGCATCTGATCGAATCAAAGGTAGTGATAGCATGAGTAGTGTCCTTCAAATAAGAAGGCATATTGGCGACTAAAGTCTGGAAAATACTATCAAGGAATTCAGAAAAACGTTCAGTGGGACAAGAACATGCTGAAACAATAGGCCTACCAGGGTTAGCAATTTTATGCACCTTAGGAAGCATGTAAAAGGAAGGGTTACCAAGACTACTATCAAAAATATGGAGAGATAAAGCACCAGAAGGAAGAAGATCATCATGGACAAGGCCCCGGATAGTCTCATAAACAGTAAGATTATTACGGACTGTAGCATCACCAGAACAAGGTGAGTAAAAGATGGTGTTACCTAGCTGTGTAACTCCTTCATGAATATATAGGTCCTTACGCCTAACAACCACTGCACCACCTTTGACTGCCGGCTTGATAACAATATCCTCACGTTTTCTAAGGCGTGACAATGCCCGCCACTCAGAAGATGTGAGGTTGGATCGACGGAGACGGTGTAGAGTAAGCTGGTCAATGTCATGTAAAGTATTGGCAATATATAAATCTAGAGCATGAGAAGCTCCTGGTGCTGGAGTCCAGTCTTGTTTAGGTTTGTTAAAACGACGAAAGATATCATCAGTATCGGAAAACCTGGTTGAATTATTGCCATTACGATGGTAATATTTGAGACGCATGCGGCGATAGAAGCTGTGAACATCTTGAAGCAGAGAATATTTGTCAAAATTAGAACGAAGAGGAAAAAGCTTTGCTCAGGACATAAAATTCGTAGCTTGTCATTTGCCACTGAACGAAGAAAGAGAACTTCACAGGCATATACCTCCATCATTCCGACTGACCTTTCGTAATTACGGCAGCAGTCCTTCTGATGCTCTGCTTCCATTTTTCAAATTTGTCAGGCAGATTTTTCAGTTGCCACTGTCCAGTATTCTCACAGGTGACAGAAGGAAGACATAACATGCGTATCAATGACCATGCCAGTCAAGATGTCGATAAAACTGCCAACACCTATCAGTGACTTATGACCTTTAGTTAGCAATGTTGCATCAAAGCTGACAGCGATCTCAATGACTTCTTTTTTTATTAATGGTACGATGCTGACTCTTAGCGTGCTCAGCTCGGACGATGCTGACGGAACGTTGAAATACTGTAGAGTGCATGGTATCCAAATGATCAAAAATTTGATCTGCATATTTATGAAATGTTTTCTGGTGCAGGCCAGGGAGGTCTAGGTCCTCACAAAAGAGAATGAACGTAGATGGGCCCATTCCAGACATGAGGGCACCAAGAACAGCAAATTTGTTGATTGTATGTCCACGAGGGCCGCGGCCTTCTGGTTCCCTCTCGGATGTGTACGTTCTAGAAATTGCTTTTTCACATGTGTGACACACAACTTCCAGGAAGAGAGAGAAACCCTTAGACTTGGTGTTGTCAGTTCTTGTTTGCAATGTGCTTTGCTTACACACATTGCAACACATTTTTTAAGGTTGTTGAAGAAAGAACTGTCCACAATGGTTTTGTACGTAGGTTTAGGCTGGGCGTAGACAGTATTATGAGATGCAACATTCTTGCTCGTGCTCAAGTTATTTTTTATATCAGATCGACTTGGGCCAGTGGTAAACGGCACTATTGGATCATCAATTTGAACTATAGGCTTATCGGATACTGGTATGCAGAAATTCAATGTTGAGACTACATCGGTTTGTTTATTATTCACCGCTGATTCTGTCTTACAAATCCATTGCTAGAAATTACATACTTTCGATGCGATCTGGCAACAGATATTTGCTTTGATCTCTTACATATTTTTCCATTTTGAAGTAATAGAACACAATTCACTGAAATTTAAACAATAGAAAAATATCGAACACCAAGTTACACGCAACGAACAATTATTTTGTGTACGGGCGGAAATAGCTGTTGGTATCGTCCACATTTGCGCACGCAGCCATATGTTTGATGAATCAAAACAGGTGTTTACGTTTGCATCTTCAATGGGTCGGGTATGAGGGCATGAGGTCACCACGTGACACCACTCCTTATAAGGAAGTTAGCGTAAAATTACGGATATTTTAAACACACATCACTCAGAGCTATGAGCAAAAATAGTTTCGAATTGGCTTTATTCCGGCAGACAACCGCACGAATGTAGACTTGACTAATTGCTGTATCTCTTATTTAACAGCCCAGGCGTTGCGCCCCAGTGTTCCATTATACGAAGTTATCTGACTAGCTGCAACAAAGTAACTTTAGACGCAGCGATTCTAGGACGTTCCTGGATGCTG